>JAOSBL010163341.1:0-24555 GCA_027568915.1 Erythroxylum roraimae
TATATTTTAGTTGGTATGACATCAAATTATGAAAAAAAAAACCACTTTTTACAGTCTTCATAGATTATGAAAACTAAGAAACTAAAAAAAATCAAACACCAAAAAATGCAAACAAATAAAATTAAAAACTAAACATATAAATAGAAATAAAGTCCTAACTCCTAAGCTAAGCTAGTCTTTGTGTTATTTCTTTAATTTCACCACTAATAACCTCTCTCTCTCTCATTTTCTCTTTTTAAAAATGTGGAAGAATGAAAAATGAAGGAGATTCTCATTTTAAATGAAAAATGAAGGCGATTAGGGTTCGTATGCTTTATGCATGATTTCGTCTCTGACCTAAATTTCAAAGCCTTCTCGATCTTTCGCTATGGAGTCTGATTTCAACCATCTATCTCTTTCGGCTGAGGAGGATCAGGAGCTGGTAATCCCTCGCTTTACTATGTCGATGCCAGTGTCCTATGAGCTTTGTCTGGTCGGTATGTTTTTAACTTACAACCGTATTAATTTTCATACGGTTTTTACAACGGATGAAACTGCTATTTGCGGGTTGATTCATACTTATTTCACTACTCTTTTCCATGCCGCCGAGTCTTGCAGTAGCCATGTGGTTTGGCTAGTTAGACCTTTGATAGACGAATCGGATAATGATGCACTTACCGCACCATTTTCGGATGAGGAGTTCCGAGCTGCCCTTTTTCAGATGGACCCTAATAAAGCGTCAGGCCCGAATGACTTGAACCTCACTTTCTTCCAAAAATTCTGGAGCATTCTAGGTGGTGACATATCTAATGCTTATCGTGAATGGCTTCAACAAGGTACCCTTCCATGATCTTTGGCTAATACTCTTATTGTCTTAATCCCAAAATGTGCTAATCATATGGATGTTACCAAATTTAGACCAATTGCGTTATACAATGTGCTCTACAAGATATTGTCAAAAGCATTAGCCACTCGTTTGAAGCTTATATTGCCCAAGATTATCTCTTTGAACCAATCTACTTTTATTTCTGGAAGATTAATTACATATAATTTTATTGTGGCTTTTGAGACTTTACATAGTTTGAAACAACAGTCCAGCGACAATTCTAGTTCTTGTGCACTAAAGATTGATATTTCAAAAGCCTATGACAGGGTCAGTTGGGATTATTTGTTTGCTATGTTGACAGCTCTGGGATTTTCTACTGTTTGGGTTCAATGGATGCGGATGTGTGTATCTAACATTAGCTATCTGATTTTGGTTAATGGCAAAGAGGTGGGCCCTATTATCCCGAGTTGGGGGCTGAGGCAAGGTGATCCTATCTCTCCCTATTTGTTTCTGATTGTCACAGAAGGACTTTCACTTCTGTTGAGAGATGGTGAAAGCTGTGGGGTGATTCATAGTTGTCGGGCAAAGTTAGGTTGTCCTAAGATATCACATTTATTTTTCGCCGATGACTCGCTGCTTTTCTTTAATGACTCAGTCTCTGAAGCTACTCAAATTAAAAGCATTCTGGGTGTTTATGAACAAGCTTCTGGTCAGGCCATCAATTATGATAAGTCTGGTATTCTTTGTAGCCCATGTATTCCACCGAATGTTAAAAAGGCCATTTTCGATTTACTTGGAGTGCACTTACCTTTGGGTTACAGTAACTATTTGGGCTTACCTTCTCTATTGGACGTAGCAAGCGACAGATTTTCTCATTTATTAAAGACAGGATCTGGAAGCTTATAAACAATTGGAACAATAGTTTTTTGTCACGGGCAAGTAGGCAGATCTTAATCAAGGCTGTCATACAGGCTATCCCAACATATTGCATGAATGCCTTTCTTATCCTGGCTGTTACTTGTCATGAGCTACAAGTTCTGATGAATAAATTTTGGTGGGGTGGATGTCGGGAGGGTAGTAGGGGTATCAATTGGTTATCATGGGATTGCATGTGTTGTGAGAAGTCGGTGGGCGGTATGGGTTTTAGAGACCTCCGATGTTTTAACACTACTCTTTTGAGGAAACAAGGGTGGAAACTTATTGTTGACACTATCACTTTTTCGTATCAGGTTCTCAAATTTAAATATTTCCCTCGTGGGGATTTTTTAACAACTCAGTTGGGTTCCAACTATAGCTTAGTTTGGAAGAGTGTATTGTTTGCTTAAAAAGTGTTGTTAAGGGGGGTAAGGTGGAGGGTCGGAGATGGCCACAATATCTATGTTAATAGGGATCCCTGGATTCCAAAGGATGGTGGCTTCCACCCAGACGACAGTCCTATGGCAATTCATGATGCCATGAGTGTATGTGACTTATTCATCAACGAGGAGAGGAGATGGGACTCTGAGAACTTGCTGTCATATTTCAGTATTGATGACATGAATGCTATCCTCAGTATCCCACTGCGCATTAGCCCCAAATCATTTGGACTTGTGACAGAAAAGGGATTTACTCGGTTAAAACTGTTTATTATGAGGCATTTGCGATTTTGGGAGGCAGTGGGCAACAACTGCAAGGAATTGTATGGAAGAAAATCTGGTCTCTTGATGTACCTCCAAAAGTTCGTGATTGCGTGTTACCAACTAAAGATAATTTGCAAAAACGAGGAGTGGATGTTGACTTGAAATGTTTGTTTTGCCATGAATATGAATCCCTGCAGCATGTGTTCCTTGAATGTCCTATGGCTATGGAGTTATGGCGGTTAGTGGGATTGTTTCTAATATCCTCTTTGTCATCTTTTCAGGACCTTTTTGCCTATGTTATTGAGACAGCAGGACGAGATCGAGCAGCTAGAATTGGTATTCAAGCATGGAAGCTATAGTCAGTAAGGAATGAAAAACTATGGCATGATAAACACGTTACTCCACAACACATTCATGCCCAAGCTAATTCTATTCAGACTTCAAGGAGCTGCTGTCCGCCAGAACTCCTCATAATGCTGCTCCCAGTCTGTCGTTGTTTTTTTCGGACATCAGCAATAACGACACTGATCTCTAGTTGATTGGCTTTCATTGATGGCTCGATATTTGCAGATGCTGGTTTCCTTAGTTTTGGCATTTTGTTTGAGGATGGAGAAGGCTATCTTTCGTTGGCACTTTCTAGCTATGATGAAGGCAACGGAGATCCCGCGATGGCAGAGGCGCTAGCTCTTCGGCAGTGCTTCCTATTTGCTCATGATGGTATGCTACATGCTTGTTCTATTTTTACTGATAGTCAGCTCCTTATACATGCTTTGAACTCTAGTTCTTTAGATTTTTCCTATTTTGGTCTTATAATCTTAGATTGTAAGGATACTTTACGCACTAGGAACAATATCTCTGTTTCTTGGATCAGGTGCTCGGGGAATAGGGGAGCCCTCTCTCTTGCTCTGGCGTCTGTTCTCTATAGTCGCTTTCATGTTTGGGTCGACATGCCTGACTGTGTCTTGGATCATTATTCCTCGAGATAATAGCTATTCTCTCTTTCAAAAAAAAAAAATCTCTTCTATGATATAGGACATTTCTCTTATTTATTGATCTTTAACAAAAAAGAAATAGTTGTCATTCTTTTACATATATGATAAACTAAATCGATATAAATTTTAATTTAAGTTATTTAATTAATGAAATAAACTTTAATCATTCAGATAGGGGAAATTGTCTTACTCTTACATCGACTAATTCGGTTGATTGATTATCTTATAATCAATTACAGGAGGAAGTGGAAAAACTCCACCATACAATTTATCCAGTCAATTAAACACAAGCTTATTGTAGTGTTTATGTAATATATAAACACACCGAAGCAGGTGAAAAAGAAGGCCCAAACATGCACTTCGAAGGCCCGACAATCCGACTCTATCTTCTTCTTCCTCCAAAAACCCAAGCCCACTACACTCGTACAGCGACAGAAGTCTCGCTAGCGCAGTGCCCCGTTTCTTCGAATGCCAAATCCTAGAGACATTTTTCCCCCTAAACACGTCTAAAAAGTGCCAGAGCGATAAAAAAGAAATCACAGAAACAAATTTTTGATTACACCTTTTTTCGGGGAGAGATTGAAACTGAGAGACCTAATTAACGCTGTCTCATGGCTGACATTTGCCGCGGACTGTTATGTTCTAGGGCTAATTGTGGTCGTTTTTTGTCCCTTCAAAAACCCTAGGAGAGAGAAAGAGCCACAAATTCACCTGAGTGGTCGTTCCTACTTTGTCTCTGCTTCGTGCCCTAGCTCCCCAATTTTTCACTTCAGGTGATTATTATTCGAAATTTGGGTTTGATTCGAGTGTTTTTGGAACCCTAGCATTTGGGGCCGTTAGGACGTTTGGGGTGCTTTGTTGAATAAATTGAAATTGTGTGGGTTATGAGTGGAGACTAGGTTTTGTTTATTTTGTGCAATGAGTGTGTGTTCGTTGCCTTTTGTGGTTTCATTTCATGCTTCTTGGTTGAATGCTCGTTTTTGTGCGGTTCTCAACTTCTTCCTGAGCATGCAAATTGGACGTACTAATTGGCGTTAAGTGTGATTCGTTCTTTTTTATAGAGAAACCTTCCTAGTTTGTTGGTGCTTTTATTGGATATTGTACAATCATCAGTTACTATCTGTAGACACTGCTCTGGTTGCTGACGTTTGCTATCGATGATGCATTTTCCTAGTTGTAAACTTTAGCTGTTTGAGCTCCACTGTTATTTGGAATGCTATTATGAACTTTTGCAATGCTGCACTGCACTGCTGTTCATTTAATTTTCTTATATCCGCAAAGAATATAAATACAGTAGCTGAGCTGCTTAAATCTTCATAAAGTGATTGTGCTTGCATATATTATGGAAAGCTGTTCTAGAGTATGTCGATACATTAAATTGTTTAGTATTTGCTAGGCAGATAATAGGATCTAGAATATGCTTCATTTACTTGGCAGTTTGTATTGAAGTGGTAAACTAGTGGTGAGAAGGTTATTATAGTTTCATTATGATAATAACCTTGTGATTTTTCAGTTATCTTATTGCGTAACATTTTTTTTTTGGCACTAGAACTTTTTGTTAGGCTTGCTTGGCAATTTGGATCATGTGGGACTTGTTTAGATACTGAGAGATGTACCTATTGGGTTTCAAAATGTGTTCAGGAGATTATGGAGGACAAATAGAAGAAATATTAACTAGTAGCTAAACTCACAAAATTTGAGAAATGTGGCTGATATTAGACTGCTAGAATATCAAGTTTAAGGTCTGGATTTCAGCTTGGAATGTTGAAATCTCAGATTTGATATAGCTGAGTTCTAATGTTTGATTGCTAGAAATTTAGGTTGGGATTTTAGTTTTGATATGGCTAGAATCGAGGGTTTTGGTTGTTGGAACTTTAAGTTAGAATTGTTAGAATTTAGTGAGGAACACAAACAATGGGGAGTAGGAAACTAGGAATCACTCTTAGAAGAAAGCTTCGCACTTTCTAGTTAAAAATTCAAATTTGTAGAAAAATTTAGATTGCGTAATGTTGAAGGGTTGAGTATATGTATATTTATAGTTCTTACAATCCTTATTCTAATAGGAAAAGGTTCTAAAATATCCAAAATTGAATCCTATTCTAATTAGGATTCTTTATTCTTAAATAAGTTTAAGTCCTAAACAAATTAGGACAATATATGTAACCTGTTATTATTCCCTATCTGATAAGGAAACTTAGCATAAAGTAAGATGTCTTTGCTATCACTTCAATTTCCATTTTTTATTGCACGAAATTAAAGTTTGTGGTTGACTAATTTGTTCTCTTTCATTTCGTTTATAAATTCTAAGATTTTTTGTATCAATTGTCCTCTGCTTGTTTGAAGTTGTCCTTGACGTAGAATGTGACTAATACTGCTCATCTAAGTTTGGATTCAACTTCTAAAATTTAGCTTCTAAAATCTAAGTGCTATTAGAAATTTGATCTTTCTTTCCACTTGACAAGAAACCCTCAATACCCACCAGCTCTTGTGGATACAATATAATATCTTTTATCTCCTCTTTAAGATGAGGAATGGCTGGAATTCTCACCGTGCAATAGGGGATTGCGTATCATCATGTCCACAATAAATAGTTAAGTTTGCAACTTTAAAGATAAGATTAATTCCCATGTCACTTGGTGCTTCCAAAACATAAACATTAGCACTTATCTTCTTGAGGATCTTATAAGGTCCACCACTCTGTTAATGAAGTTCTTATATATTACTTTCAAAAAACGTTCTGGACGAATCCTTACCATCACCATATTCTCTTCATTGAATTCCATCAATTGATAATATTGATTAGCACATTCTTTATAAGTCAAGTTGCTAATTGTTATCTTTCTTTGTACCTCATTAAAGATATCTGTCGTATGTTGTGCAAAAGCTTCAGATTCATCTCTAACTCGTGTTTTTTGTGGTAAATGAACCAAATCAATAGGTGTCATTGGTTGAACTCCCAAAACTATCTCAAAAGGACTCTTATTAGTTGATCTATTTATAGAAATTGTTGTATGCAAATTCTGCCATAGGAGGAATTAGGTCTTAATTTTTCACATTGTGTTTAACCAAACATCTTAACAAATCTCCTAAGCTTCTATTCACTACCTCAGTTTGTCCATTGGCTTGGGGATGGAAAGAATTAGAAAATTGAAGCTTAGTGTTCAATATTTTCTATGGAGTTCTCTAAAAATAACTCACAACTTCACATTACGCTTAGAGATGATCGTTAAAGGTAATTCATGGAGACGTGCAACCTCTTTGAAGAATAGTTTAGTAGTGTGGATAACATCATAAGTCCTGACCATTATATTTGCGGATGGTTTCA
The DNA here is from genome assembly GCA_027568915.1 of Erythroxylum roraimae. Classification (NCBI taxonomy): domain Eukaryota; kingdom Viridiplantae; phylum Streptophyta; class Magnoliopsida; order Malpighiales; family Erythroxylaceae; genus Erythroxylum; species Erythroxylum roraimae. Next base: position 6,742 of record JAOSBL010163341.1, read on the forward strand.
TAACAAAACCACATGGCTCCTCTATCGCATAGGCATCAAGAACATACATATTGTTGCTTCTTACAGTCAAATCTGTCAACTTTTTGTCATTACGAAATTTTGACTTTACAAGTGCAGTTATATCTTCTCATTTATTCCTATGCAACTGGTTAATCTTTTCATCCCCCTATTTTATTATTTCAGCTTGCTGTTATATTACTTCAGGTTGGTGCCTTGTTGTTTCAATCTGTTGTTCTTGTGTTTTGATTTGTTTTTCAAGGCTTTTAGCCTATTGTTTAGGTGTTTTAGCCTCATTTTTAGGCATTCTAGCTTTTAGTTTAAGAGTTTCAACTTGTTGTTCAATTGTTTCAGCTTTAGGTATTTGTGAAAGAATCCATTTGGTTATGTTTTTCTTCATCTTTACCACTTTGATCATTTCCTACTGTCAAACTCTCGATGTCACCACATACTTGAACTTGAGCACCTTCTAAAAGTAGGTTCAAAGATTCGAATTGATTAGTCGACAGAGAGGTGTCAACAATCACAGCACTTAGAACAAACATTTTCTTTAAGTTAGTGCATGCTAAATTTGAGTAATCAAAATTAGTACATAATTTTTAAGGAAAGATTTTCCTTTGAGTTGCATGCTATTGATCAATATTGGTCCCTTCATCTTGCTTATTACCACCTTCTCCGTGTTTAGCATCAAGTATAGGTTGTTGGTTTTCATAATTTGTAGGGGTTTTGACTTTTAGGGAATGTATGTCAAGGCTATCTAGCGTCTCCAAAAATTGTCGAACATGTTTTCATATGGGAATTGAATTGTTAAATGTAAGTTGGTTTTTGGAGCACATTGTGAACGAGGATTATTGATGCCTAATTTTTTTGCAATATTCAGAAGCATTTCATCTTGGTTTAGGTTGTTGAATATTCTTCTATATGTCTTTCCACCATGTGTTGCCATTGTGAACCAAAATTGTGATACCAAGTTGATGTAGGACAAATAAAAGAAATATTAACTAGTAGCTAAACTTACAAAATGTGACAAATAAGGTTGATATTAAATTGCTGGTATATCAAGTTTCAGGTTTGGATTTTAGCTTGGAATGTTGAAATTCCAGATTTGATATAGTTGGGTTTTTAGGGTTTGATTGCTGAAAATTTAGGCTAGGTTTTTAGGGTTTATAATATGGCTTTGATATGGCTATAATCTAAGGTTTTGGTTACTGGAGCTTTAGGTTGGAATTACTAAAATTTAGTGAGGAACACAAACAATTGAGGGTAGGAAACTAGGAATCAGTCTAAAAATCACTATTAGAAAAAGCATTGCAGCTTTTAGTTAAAAACTCAAATTTGTAAAAAAAAATTAGGGTAGCTTGTTATTGAAGGGTTAAGTACACACATATTTATAATTCTTAAAGTCTTTATTTTAGTAGGAAAAGATTCTAAAATATCCAAAATTGAATTTTATCCTAAAAAGGATTCTTTATTTTAAAATAGTTTGAATCCTAAACAGAGATGACAATGGCTTGACCCGACCCAAAGTCCATGGGCTTGACCCCAGTTTTTCAAGCTTTGCGTTGAGCTTAGACTTTTTTTTCCTCCTAATTTCAAGCTTCGCGTTGCTAGAGCTCGATTTGGCTTGAAGCTTGAATATGTCTAGTAAAACGATGTCGTTTTGAGTAAATGACATTGTTTTCAAATTTTAAATTAAAAAAGAAATTAAACAGACTTGGCTTAAGCCCGATCATGCTTCGAGATGGGCCCATGTTTGAAAATAAAATTTCGAGTGCTCAAGCCCAATCCAATGCCAAACCTAGTCCTAAACAAACTAGGACAATATATCTAACTTATTATTGTTCCCTATCTAATAAGCAAAACTTAACATAAGTTGTCTTTGCTGTCAATTCAATTCCCATTTTTCATCCCACCAAATTGAAACTTCTGGTTGATCAATTTCCTCTCTTTTAAACTCTAAGTTCTTATGCATTAGGGGAGAATGTTTAGATACAAGCGAAGTGAATTGTTCTTTATTCGCTTTATGTTTGTTAAAATTGAACCATAATTACCCTCTATTGTAGTCTGGACATGAGACATTATTCCTTAATTGTCTTTTTCCCACTAATGAAGTGATCCTAGTCATGAACACAAGTATGGGGCACAAACTTTTACTTAGAAAACTTTATTATGAAATTAAAGAAGAGATGAAAAATCATACATTAGTCATTGACATTGTAAGACATTGATTTTTATTAACGTTTTGAAATTCCTGCGGCTAATTCCTTTTTACGGTTTTATGCATACAATATGGACTTTGACACGGTGATTGATGTTAGTGTTTTTTATGCTGTAGTCTCCATACTTTGTAATGCCGAAGATAGGTTTCCAATACCATTTTTCTTGTGATACTTTGAAACATCTAATTGTTTGATATCTATTGTTGATAATCAAATTTGTTCAAGCTAAGTGATTTGTCTACATTATTATCGTGAATGCTACATTCAGTTTATTGAAGGGTAAAGCACGTTGTGGTTTTTCATCATTGATTTATCATTTATATATATATCAAATTTCTAATGAGTGCTTCATTAATATGATAGTTCTCTGAATCAATGGGAGGCGAAAGCTTGTAGGTAGCAGATTAGGAATGCACGAATGTGGTTCAGGATCTCCTTTCATAGTAAATGCTGAGGTTGATTCCATGGGAGGGGTTGTTGAAGGTGGAGTTGGTATTGGTATCAAAACCTCTCCGCGCAACGCAGCAATTGAAAAAGCTCAGGCAGAGCTTAGGTAATATTCATATCTTGTTGTGTTCATTACTGCTCTGTAGTTTCCATGTCTCTTGCCAATATTATGGAATTTGTGTTCACCTTTATTTCTTGATAAAGAAAAATATTATTTGATGTAAACAGGCAGGAGTATGATGTTCGAGAGGAAAGGCGTAGAGAGCTAGAATTTCTAGAAAAAGTATGCTCTTCGTTCCTGTTCTTGACAATTTCAATAGTATTTGTTGGTGATAACTATATAATTTTCCTTATCTGCAGGGTGGCAATCCTTTAGACTTCAAATTTGGGAATGCAGCTTCAGTTAGTGTCCAATCTACATCACTGACTGATCATCAAGCTGAGCATATTGTAACTAGGTATATTCATTTTTGCTGTTGAGTCTTATGGATTATAGTTGACGAAAGCATAATTGAACAAAAGAAAGTTCACCTGTTCGATTTCCTTGTATCATGGTGTTAATGCAGTGAAGCTAAAGGTAGTTTTGCCATAACTGAGTCACCTCATGGAGACTCTGTTGAAAGTAGCGGTAGACCATTGGTGCCTACACTTTGTGAACCAAATAGTGCTGATAACTTCAACGGTGACAATTCATTACTTGAACATGATAGGAAATCTAAGCATTTCAATAGAAGGAATAGTGTTGCACCATCAGAACAGTCTTCTCAGATGGATGGGACTCCAAATGTGAAGGAATCAGAAGATTCTGCTATTGTTCATTCATACATTAGGAGGAATAGATCTAGACCAAGTCGTGATGGAACTAGATTAAGTTCAACGGATGTTGTTCAAAGTTCTGGTGGGCATGGATTATCCTTACAAGTTCGTGCTGGTTCAAGGGAGTCCAAGGGGTTGAAATCTGAAACAAACAATTGTAAGGACCAAAGCATTTCATCTGCTTCTAACCTGAAAACTGCAACCTCAAACGGTGATGTGGTACCTAAGGTGGAGATTCTCAAAACGCAGTCCAACAAGGAGCTTGGTGGTGTACAAGCTTTGGAAATCAAAGTTGAGTCACCTAAAAGTAGTCTGCCTGAAAGGTTAGATGTTACGGAGTCCAACATTACAAGGGATAAGCCATACCATCAAGATTCTAAAGTTGAGACTCACATTGATATTGCTTGTGGGGAAAATAACTTTGTTGGAGGAAAGGAACTGGTAATTGCAGGTGTTTCTGGATGTCCTGCAGTTACAGGGAAAAATGAGAATGAAACTACTTCTGCTCATACGAATGGGTTTAGTGACTCAAAAAGAGATTGCAATGAGGGTCAAAATGGTGTCCCAATAAAGGGATTAGATTCAGAGTCTTCTTGCACCCAAAGCAGCATTGGTCTAGATGTGAATCATGACAGTGATTTGCTTATTCCCGGTAAAAATGTTGACGCTAATGGTGTCACAAGACAAACTTCAGAATTTGATGGAACACAAAATTTAGCTGTTGATAAAATGGGAAATGAACAAAATGATGCCAAAGCTGTTGACGATGACAATGCTGTTAATCGCAACAATATTGCTGTACGTGAAAACCACTCTAGTAACAGTTCTGTGGTCAAAATTGAGGAAGAAATGCAGATCACTTCTGACCTGAAAAATGATGTGAACTGCCCAAACAATGATGAAGTGGAGCAAAAGGTTTACATTATATCTGAGACTGATAAAGAAGTGGGCAATGAATTGGGTGATGATTCTAATCCCAAAAGAGATTGTTGTGGTGGAATTCAATGCACATTGGATTGTTCTAAACTTCATGTACTTGCGCCTACCCGGCCAGACAAAAGTTCTTCTGTTCCTGAATCACTGTCTTGTTCTGGTAATGAATTAAAACTGGTAGATAGGGCATGTGAAGATTCAATTTTGGAAGAGGCAAGAATTATAGAGGTTGTTATCTGATATTCCCATTGATTTGTGATTTGCATGTGAAATATAGATGGAAATGTATTTCCTCCTTCACATAATTTTGAACATTACCATGATATGGCAAACAGGCTAAGCGTCAGAGGATTGCTGAGTTGTCAATCGGTACTACACCTTTAGAAGGTTGTAGGAAATCTCACTGGGACTTTGTTCTTGAAGAAATGGCATGGTTGGCAAATGATTTTGCCCAGGTGTGACTATGTTGATGTATATACATTTCAAAAATTTGATGACTTCACCTTTTCTGTTCTCCGTAGAAATCATTCCTTCAGAAAATAAATATTCTATTTTTAAGATAGCAGCATGCTAGTATGTTTTATCCACAACATTTGTCAATCATTTATTTTGTGCTTATAGGAGCGTCTTTGGAAAATGACTGCTGCTGCTCAAATTTGTCAAAGGGTTGCTTTTACTTTACAGTCGAGAGCACAAAATCAACAGCTGGAGCTAAAAAAGGTTGCTTACACTCTGGCAAAGGCTGTCATGCAGTTCTGGCATTCAGTGGAGTTGTTTACAAATAGTGACAATAAGGGGCATGTTGTAAAACATTGGGAACATGATTCTAGGAGGTTTGATGTGAAGGAATTGTCTGAGGACAAGATTGAAGGACCTCATCAGGTGCTAGTCAGTTTTGGTTTAGAATTTGATTACAGAATTTTGTTTTGCTTATATCTGTCTAATCAAGTAGCTGTATGTTTACTTTTTGTCCCACATAGCAGAAATAATTATTCTTTCATTAGATTAATATCTACATGCCATTGCTACCTCTGTATGGGAGGAAACTATTCACTATATTGCAAGCCATCATATACTGAATGAATATTTGCGCCATATATGTGTGCTTTAGATAGTTCTTCTTTAGATACATTAAGAGATGGGCTTAAAAGAGTCATTTGTTCTGTACCTTACCTGGCTTGTTGGAATTTATAGCAATTAAAGCTTATATTATACAACTTACAGATGTTCCAAAATACCTTGTTTTTTCAGGAAAAATGCAAACAATTATCACAAATTCCAACTAAAAATTTTGCTCATGCGATTCGGGAATATGCTGTGAGGTTCTTAAAATGTCACAGCTCTCCAGTTCCTTCTGTGCAAGCTGAAGCCCCCACAACTCCTGATAGAGTTGCTGATTTGGGAATTATGGAAGTTTCATGGGATGATCAGTTTACAGAAGTATGAGCCTGCTTTCCATATGGCTTATAAGTTTAATTTGCTATTTATAGTTGACCAAAGCCGATGTCTCTCTATTCTGTTAAGTACTTGGTTCAATTATTCAGTTGCACAATTTCTATAAATGATTGAAGATTTCCTTTTTGTTTCTTGTACTTGGCAGGAAAGCCTTTTCTATGCAGTACCTGCAGGCGCTATGGAGACCTACAGATCCTCCATTGAATCTCATTTGTCACACTGCAAGGTGAAAAAAGATCTCTTCAGTTTCTGCATTTACTAATTTAATGAGCTTTAAGTTCCAGAAAATAATTTAAAACCAATTATATTGGAGAATGATTTTGAGTTAAATTTGCGCTACTTTCATATAACATACATTTACACAATTTTGTCTGCAAAATGAAGAGAGACCTAGAAGTTTATGATTGCAACAATTAGCATTCAATATTTTCATTTAATAATCAGTCTTGATTGATGTGAGCAACTGTTGTAACTTGCAACTGTCGATTCCCATGTTTTTGTCTTTTTTGTGTCTGGATTATTTTCTTTCAGAAAACTGTTAGTAGCATGCAAGAGGAAGTTGACACTTCTATGTGTGATGGAGCAGCAGGTAACATCGAACGATATTCTTATTGACACATCCCTTTTTGCTTATTTTCTTGGATTTTACAAGTTCATTTCTAAAATTCAGATTTTGGATATCATGAAAATGCATATGACGAGGAGGAAGGAGAGACAAGCACTTATTACTTACATGGAAGCTTTGAAGGTAGCAAATCAACTAAACATGACCAAAAGAAACATAAAAGGCTTATGAAGTCATACCCCTCAAGATCATATGATTTGGGAGGGGAGTTACCTTATGGGCATAATTCAGTTGGTTGTCAACAAAATAATTTAATGGGGAAAAGGCCGAGCAGTACATTGCATGTTGGACCAGTTCCACCAAAACGTATGCGCACTGCTTCGAGGCAGAGGTTTATAATTCCTTTTGGTGCTGGAGCGCCTGGGGTTGGACAGACTCCGGCAAAAACAGATGCATCAAGTGGAGATACTAGTTCTTTTCAGGAAGATCAGAGTACTTTGCATGGTGGATCCCAAATCCTGAAAAGCATGGAGGTTGAGTCGGTTGGAGAGTTTGAAAAGCGAGTTCCCCACAACTGCACCGAAGCATCAACAAAGCCAAAAAAGAAGAAGGCAAAGAATCTGGTACATTAACAGTTGTCCAATTTCAACAATTGTTTGGATTTTATTCAACCTAGGTGCGTTCTTCTTTGTCCTTGATTGGATATCTTGTTTAGATGCTTGATTCATGGTTGCAGGGATCTGCGTATGAGCAGGGTCGGCAGCTGGAATCTATTGTTCACAGTGAGCAGGTGAGGAACTTGTTTTCCTTTTATCTCTGTTCTTCAGAAAATATGAATGTGATTACTTCATATGTGATTACTTCATATGTCATACTTGTAAATACCATGTGGAAATTCAAATTTGATTTATCTCTAGTCATTTTTGTCTTCTGACCTTTTATGCACCTGCATATGTTCATTATAATACCCATTGATCATTCTCTTTGTTGCCAATTTCTGTGAAGTTTCCTACTCAATTGAAGATCACAAACAATTTCTTTTTTTTTTTCTTGTTTGTTTTTGCAAGTTAGAAGTATATTAGTTTTTGAGTTTGCATGGCTCAAGCACTTAAGTTAAGAATTGTTATGGTAAGTGAGGCAAGCTCTTTATATTTCCAATTATGATATCATTTAGATGCGCATACGTATAATACTGATTATCAGACTGCGTGAAGTAAACTTTGTACCCATGGAAACGGTGGTTTGTCAATCTTCAAAGTTAAAAGGGTAATTGGGATGAAGAGAGTGGAAGCATTTTCCCCTTTTTAAATTATGCTGAGGCATGTTTGAAGCTAACGTGCTGGGTGCAACTTCAACTGGGCCTCTTTTGTGGCTGACTTTATCATTATAGACTTTAGGTTTGCAATTTTTTGTTCTCCACACTTTTTTCTTCAACTTTAGTTCAATTTGGTTAAAATGCATATGATTAACCAATAGAAGCTATTAACATGATGCACTGCCCATATAGAAATGGAAAATCAATGGATAATAATGATAGTTTTGGCAACAAAAACCCCGAATCATGCAAAAATAAGGTAGACAACTTTTATTTTAGCTTAGTAAACGTTCCTCTAGGTACAGATTGGAAAGGGAATCAGTCAGGGTACTTCAAAATTCAAAACATATTTTGCCGGGAAGGGGTGTATCATTGAACATATATAGTTACCTGAATCTTCAGGCTTCCATTGTGTCTAAGAGTTATTTGTCTTGGTTGTTTTGGACATGGAGACACTGAAAAGACCTTGCAGTTCCCTTAAATATTCATTACTGTACTCTTGGGTGCTTCCTATCTGAAACTTCTAGGCAGACAAGGCTGGCGATTTCCTTTTAGAATCAAGGGGATGAGTGCCCTGATAAAGTGCTTTGTATTTTCTCTGACTACATGACATCAAAAGTTTGAATAACTAGTGGAGGCAGCTCTGCATTTTTCTTTGCTTGTCCAACATCTTCTTAATCAAATTGGCATGAAATAAGCTTTAGCATAACAAAAGTTGTTAATAATTGTGATGGTGTTCTTTAAATTGCAGAGGGATAATTTGAAAAAGAGGCTGGATGGTCATCAATTTGAATCTGATGGAACCAGTGGTAAAATCCTTTACTTTTCCATATTGGAGTTTTTTTTTTAACTTTTCCATATTGTAGTTTTTCTCCTGTAGTTGTCAATCAAGTAATTTTATGTTGTTGGGTTCAAAGATGATACAAGCTTGGGAACCATCCCACCCTCCGTTTTCTTACCTTAACTGTTATGTACTTTGGTAGGCGGTTTCCTTGACTCTTATGGCCTGATTACTGTGTTTGTTTGGTTGTGATTGAATAAATGATCCTTACTATAAATAATTATGCTTTTACGTTCTTAAGGGATTGGATATTTGATGCCAATTAACGAACTCCTGTCAGAGGATTCATCTCATACTTGACAACTGCAGAGAGGGTGAATGTTTATGCTCTCAACTGTCATTCCTTGGAAATTTACATCAATCTTATCTCTGGGCCGTTCATCTGAATGATAGTCTTACCCTGGTTTATTTTTAGTTTTGATAATCTCCTCCTAGTATATCACAGACTACATGAATATCATCATCATCATTTTTTTTTGACTCTCCTAAAATTTTCTAATTTTACCTTCATGTTTTTAATACTTCCAATTGTTTCTGTTTAAGGTTTGCATGGACAACATGCTGCAAAGAAGCCAAAAGTAATGAAGCAATCACTAGAAAATTCCTTCGACAACATGGCTCCAATAACTGGATCTGTCCCTTCCCCTGCTACTTCTCAAATGAGTAATATGTCCAACCACAAGTTCATGAAACTTATTGGCCGGGAGAGGGGCAAAAAAGCCAAAACACTGAAGGTAGGCTTTTGTATTCTGGTAGCTAATACTTTATTCAACTTGCTTATTTTCCTTTGGTCATATTCTTTCCATGAGGTTGAGCATTTTATCTTCTGTTCAGATATCTGTGGGGCAGCCGGGTTCAGGAAGCCCGTGGTCACTTTTTGAAGACCAGGTCATTTTGCCGTCTGCATATTTTCCATATTGTTGGTCTTTGATTGTAGAAATATATTTATGGATTACTCTGTTTTGCTATCTCAGGCACTTGTTGTGCTTGTACATGATATGGGTCCTAACTGGGAACTTGTTAGTGATGCAATCAACAGCACCCTTCAGTTTAAGGTAAATAGTATGTGTTTTAAATTCCATGATAGTTGCCTAATTACGTGAAATACACCTGCTTGTAAATAGTGTTTATTTATCAGTGCTGCAAGATTTTTTGTAGAGTATATCTTCACTCCTATATCTGGCTTGTTTTCATGCATGGTGGAGCATATGATTGCATATATTCCAATCACAGTTTATTTCTTCCTTGGTATGTCCAGTGCATATTTCGCAAGCCTAAAGAATGCAAAGATCGGCACAAGATATTGATGGATAAAGGTGCTGGTGATGGTGCTGATAGTGCAGAGGATTCAGGCTCGTGTCAGTCTTATCCTTCAACCTTGCCTGGCATTCCAAAGGCAAAAATTTGATATTCCTTTCAATTATTTTCCTTTTTTTCTCAAATGATGAACTTGTATATGATGTGTCCACCATTTTTCTCTTGGACTAATTTTCATTTATGTGTTTTTTCATACTGCTATCTTATGCAGGGTAGTGCTAGACAGTTGTTTCAGCGTTTGCAAGGGCCAATGGAAGAGGGTACACTCAAGTCCCATTTTGAAAAAATTATTATGATTGGAAAGAAGCAGCATTATAGGAAGAGTCAGGTTTGTTAATGATACTTTTGATTTTGGACCATGTGTATGATATCTTTTGGTCTATATTTGGAGCCTGATGAAAAAGTTAATACAATCTCTGGCAATACCTGTTTTACTCACTTCTTTGGCTATTTATACAAACTTGTGCATTATTCTATGTAACAGTGAATGCTTGTACATAAGGTTTTTTCCTTATTCAGTATTTTTTTTTTCCAATTATGCGGCTTGAGGTCTGGTGTTTTTTTGTTTATTTCAACAGCATGTTTCTTGTGGCGGAGTACAAAGTTCTAAAGGATACCATGAGACAAAAATTTAATGAACATGTTTAGCAATATATAATTTCCTTCAGGCTAAAGCCTTTGAACCATCATAAGTTTGTTCTTTTTGGGCTGGCCTTTTTCTGTTTCATGATTATTTTTTATGATTTTTGGACATTTGCATTTTCCAAAGAATGATGGCCAGGATCCTAAGCAACTGGCAGCGGTGCATAATTCTCATGTTGTTGCTCTTTCAAAAGCTTGCCCAAATTACTTAAGTGGAGTTGTTTTGACGTAAGTTTTTCTTATTCAATCCATATTCATGTTTAGCCTTATTCAGCTTACCATTCATGTTTATAAGCTTTCTGCATCCATGTTTCATGTTTCAAGACTTCTTAGCATACACAACAATGGCTTTTCTCATGCAAGCAATTTAATGTCCAATTTTTATTTTTGGCTGAATGAAGGCCCCTTGATCTATCTGATGCAAATACATCGAACCCAGATTCCCTTTCCGTTGGTTATCAAGGTTCTCAAGTTAGTGGTTTAGCAATGCCAAATCAAGGATCAGTGTCATCAATGCTTCCTACTTCTGGTGCAAATTCCCCTATACAAGGACCCCCTGGTATTGTCCTCGGCAATAGTTCACCAATGCAATCTGGTGCAGTCAATACCCCTGGCAGGTTGTATGTTGCTCTAAGGCTTCCTTGTTTTCATATGCTGATTAATTATTCTAATATGATTATGATACTAACTCTTAGGGATGGGCGATACAATGTTGGAAGACCTTTACCTGTTGATGAGCAACAGAGAATGCCACATTACAATCAATTGTTATCCAATAGAAATTTACAACAGTCAAACTTGCCTGTCTCTGGCTCTCTTCCTGGAGCTGATCGTGGTGTTTGTGTAGTTCCTGGTGGAAATGGTACTGGTATGATGCCTGGAATGAACCGAAGCATGCCCATGTCAAGGCCAGGCTTTCAGGTAGTACATTCATCATCTCTGATCAACTCTGGAAGTATGCTTTCTTCTGGTATGGTTGGGATGTCGAGTCCTGTAAATGTGCACCAGTCTGGTCAAGGAAATTCGCTCAGACCCCGAGAAACTTTGCATGTGACGAGAGTAAGTCTTCTTTCACTGAACTGCATACATCTTGTTGCAGGTACATTTCTGCAAATATCTGCCTTTGTATTTATGCTGTCCTTTGACTAATCTTAGTTAAGTATTGGAATTTAGAGTACCTTTTTTAAGTTTTCTAGTGATCCTCTGACTGTTGTGCTGGTGTTAGCAAGTATTGCTTATTTTCAAAGTTTAAACTTTCCTCTTAATTCAATGTTGACGGTGGGATGGCTTTGAGATGATTTCTTGTGTGAACTGAGGTTGAAGGGCAGTTGTCTTTCATTGATTTCACTGGTTGGAAAGCGGTTTTATAATTTCTTTCACTGTCTCCTATGGTTAAGATTTTAAGTAGTGTCAAATTTGCAATGGGCCTATGACCCTACACAAAGAGGAAAGTTAGACCACATACAAAGCCCAAGTGAGGTTCCATCCTATAACCAATTGGCGATAGGTGGAGTAGCTCACTAGACTTATATGTCAGTCTTCTTTCTTCTTTTTTTTCGATGTGGGACACTCACATATGGGTATTCTCAACACTCACCCTCACATGCGAGTCCCTTTTTACTTGGGCAATCTGGAGAGATACGTAAACAATGGTTATTAGGGCTAGACTTCTGATTGAGGTCAAATAGGCCCCCTTTTTGAGCAAACAATACTGTTGGGCCATTTGTTTCATGCAAACTTCAAATCCTTCTCCAGTTGCTTCAATGATGGGCTTCCTTTTGGGGCAAACAATAAGTCAAGATCTTTATTAGCTCTAATACCATGTCAAATTTGCAATGGGCCTGAGGGCCTACAAGAGGAGGAAACGTAGACTACATACAAGCCCAAGTGCGATTCCATCTTATAAGCAATTGACAATAGGTGGAGTAACCCACTAGGCTTATATGTTAGTTTTCTTTCTCTTTCTTCTATGTGAGACACTCATATGTGAGTATTTTCAACAGGAAGTGTGCATTGAGATCAAAATTCTTTTCAATTCCTAGATGTGCTTTGATATTGCCAACCTACATATTAAATATGCTGCAGTCACTGTGTATGTAGTATTTCATCATATAAAAAAGTGTTTATTTTTCATAGCATGGCCACAATCCTAAGCATCAGAGGTCAATGATAATGCTAGAGCTTCAAATGCAGGTCCCACAATCTCTTTTTGCTAATCAGATGACTCCACCTGTGCAGACATATCCAGGTCATTCACAACAGCAGAATCAAATATCTTCACAGCAGTCTAATGTACTTGGCAATCATCTTCCTCATCCTCAGGGTCCGAATCATGGTACAAGATCACCACAGCAATCATATGCAATTCACTTACCTAAGGAAAGGCAAATGCAGCAGCGGTTTTTGCAGCAGCAGCAATTTGCTAACTCTAATGCATTGATGTCCCATGCTCAACCTCAGTCCCAGCCACCCATATCATCATCTATGCAAAATAGTTCCCATATTCAGCTTCCCAATTCACAGCAGCCAGTATCACTTGCTCCTTTGACACCATCTTCCCCAATGAAACATAACTTGACACATCATGGGCTCAGTCGGAATTCTCAAACAGGTGTTGGTGGACTGACAAATACGAGTAAGCAACGACAATGGCAGCCACAGCAGCAACAGCAATTTCATCAGCTAGACCGGCAGCATCCTCAACAACAACATTCACAATCTCCACAGCAGCCCAAAATTTTAAAGGGAATCGGCAGAGGGAATATGATGGTGCATCAGAACCTTTCCATTGACCATTCTCATTCCAACGGCCTTTCTATGCCAGCAGGAAATCAAGGTGCTGAAAAGGGAGAACAAATGATGCATTTGATGCATGGTCAAGGGTTGTATTCTGGAACTAACTTAGGTCCAATTCAACCTTCTAAGCCATTGCTTCCATCTCAAACCTCAAACAATTCCCAACCACAACAGAAGGTCTTTTCTAGTGCAACACCCCCTTCTCAGCCCTCAAAGCAGCTTCAGCAGATACCTTCTCATTCTGATGGTAATCAAGCATCGGTAACAACGGCCACAAATGCAGCCAATAATCAAGCTGTTCCCACACAATTAATGGCTTCTAGTCACCAGCATCAGCAACAACAGCTGCCAATGCAGCCTCATCAAAAGCAAATTAATCAAGCCCAGTCAAATGTCCAGAGGATACTTCAACAAAATCGTCAGGTTAATTTTGATCTGCCAGCAAAAGCTCAAACTGAGAAAGTTCATATGGACCAGCAATCCTTGCAGAATATTGCACAGCTGCCTTCAAGGACAAGTTCCTTGTGCAATGATTCTGCTACCACTACACCAGTTTCTACTGCCATTCCTCACTGGAAGTCATCAGAACCCTTGTATGATAATGGTGTGTCAAATCCAGCATCTCAAGTGGGTTCTATTGGGAGTCCATCTCTGACAAATTCAGTTGGGACTGAGCCTGTGACCCAATGTTTAGGCCAAAGACAGTCATCGGGCAGTTTTGGGCAACATGGGCACAGTGCTGCAACACTATGGCAGCAGCAGCAGCCATCAAACCATTCAACAATTCCTCCACAACCATCTCAACATGTGTTCCAGCCACAACAGCAACAATTACCACAAGAATCGAAATCACCACCAGCACAACTGCCACTACAACAGCAGTCCCAGCAGCAGAAATTGCACCCTCAATCAGCACAAGGAAATTTATATGTGAGGCCTTCCAATTCATAGCTGGAATGAAACAGTCTTTGTGGATTGAGCAGGCCTGGGAGCAGTCGGTGATTACTTGGATTGGGTATATATGCCTTTGTAAGCAGCAGTGTACAGGTATACTTGGTTGCTTTGGCCTGTCCTTTTTCCTCTGTTAAACCAGATTAACTGCAAATGCTGAGCGACAGATTAGATTGAGATTGCATGCTCACGAATGTCTAATTCTATCTTAGTCTCCTTGGCCATTATATTTAGTCACTCCACGAATATTATGGTGTTCATGTAGCAAATGCCAAGTTTTCCTGACTGAAGAGTATTCCTTTTATTTGCTGGAGAGATTTGACATAGTTTGTCTGACAAATTAGCATGTTCCAATCCTTATTCAGTTGGATACTTCCATGTGTTTTGGAGAACTGTTAGGAAATCTTTCCTTTCTGCCCACTTTAGATTATTTTATAGTTCCCGGCTTTGCATTGTGTTCTGCATGTGTTTCCCAATGTGAGTTGAATGTAAAAAGTTGGATTCTTTTTGCAGATGAAGGTGGTTATTTCACAAGGGCATTAAAAGAAGTGATTCTTATTTTTAGGTCCTGTAAAGTACAAAAATCAAAAAGTGTACGGGCCTATTTCCTTTTCTTTTTTCTGTTAATTTGGGGAAATCATGTATATTACCACTGGTTCAGAGGTTTGGGAAGGTAGAGACGTATAGAGATATTTGTACAGGGTCTCATCTCTACATTTCTTGTACTTTACCTTTTACCCGGTTTCCCTGCCTGCCTGTGCAGAGGGGCCTTTTCTTTTCGCGCCCCACTAGGTTAGTGCATCATTTATTTGTTAACACTTTAAGTTTTAAGTTAGTAGTATCATTTTATGGCAAAGGCTTTGTGAATATATGATGTCCTCTTTGCACATCCATCCTCATTTAACATCATGAAATTTATCATTGTAACACGTGACGTCTCTTAAGTTTCAGAATGCAACGGGCCTTAATAGCTGATTCGTTTCATTGTGTACATATTTGAAGTGTTGTTTTAACTTCTAGAAGTTTTGACGTGTGTAAATATACTTTTCATCGCTGCTTGGAATTTTGATGGATCAAATTGAAGGTTCAGGAATCCTATTATTTGATAATGGATCAAATTGAAGGATCTGGAATCCTATTATTTGATAATTTTGTATTGTTGTATTCATTAATGTGTTTCTTGTCATTGTTTTTATTGTTACATTCTAGATTTTTTTAATGTTGTGTAGTGCAAATAGTATATTGTTTTAGAGATTTCCTCCTTAAATATATGTTTTAGTTGATTCGTGAAGAATGTTTCTCTTTTTAACATTCTTCAAGGTTTTAATCATATGAAAAAAAAGGCTAAAATCAAGTTATACAACCTTAATCATCCACCTTTTAGTTGTGGGTAGAATTTCACTTCATAATATGGTTAAATCTCTTCCATCAATACTTGAAACCTTGCTCAGTTCGAGTTAATTTTGAATTTTGTGTGTACACCATTAGTATCAAACTTTCCTGTAATATATTGTTTAAAAGAAGAAGAAAGTAACTTATATTGGGTTAGGACACTTGTTGGAAATGTTTTCATTAAATGGGAATACCTAATACTCCCCTTTAAGATCTGATAGAAAAGGCTAGGTCTTAAAATTCTTGCAGACCAAGCGATCTATCACCATCTTTTTCATCATATTAATTTTGTATTCCTACCAAGATGATGTGTTGTAGTGTAATAACAACTCAGTTAGAGTTCTCCAATGGATGTCATTGCATAAGTTACGAGATATGGTTTTTTATAAAATGTACAAGGGGCTATAAGTGTCATCATATTGTGAAGATATCCTTTGATGCGGGAAATAATACTAGCTATGAGGAGAATATATCAAATTCTGCAAGTCTTGTGACGTGGTTAATAGAAAACATGAAGCTGGGAAAAAGAACTATGTGGAGTCTCCTGCTCGTGAGAACCTTGATCCATCTTTTGCTTTTGGTGGGGAACCAATTCAAAGTGGTCTCCTTGTATATTATCTTGAATTTGAGGATTATGTGTGATAATGGATAAGTACATAAAAGAATTCTGCAAGTCTCTTTGAAAATTAGTAAATGAGTTTTGTTAAATTTATTAGTGATATAAGTATGTTTCGATCTTATTATGTTATCTACAAATGAAATTTTCTTACATTGGAATTATATTGTATTATGATATTCATAAGTTTTATCCATTTATTTGCAGATTTTTTTTATGTACGAAAACTTGTTACAAAGATAATGAAATATTTATCTTCAATTTGTACACAAACACTGGATCTTTTATTTTTTGAAATTCTTATCTTAAAAAAACTTTAAATCTCAATATATGTGATAATATCCTAATACATATTTGGGGTTATTATCTTACATCAAGTCAAGTATTTTGTTTTCTCGGATAGATATTTTCCAAATATGCATAAATATATTTTTCATCCATTCTAGAATGAAACCGTGTTGCTTTTCTTGCTTAGGATATTTCATTTTACGGGAAGCGTTTTGTCGTTATTATCTAAGCTAACAGAATGTATACAAACATTTTATGTGGCCAAGTTACTCATTGCTTCATGTTTTAACCTTTGAGGAAAAACCTCTTTTATGGTCCATCTTCTATTATGTTTTACCAATAGAGGATTTTACAATATTGATTACGACCAGGTCACCATTATTTCCATAACCACCTACTTATGTTTGCAAACCTATCATCTTTCATGTTATGTTTTTTAATGAAAATTTCATCCATATGAAAAAGATATTTGGAAACACCATGACTGGTGAAGGAAGATACATGATTGCCTCATTGACGTCGACATTAGTGGTAATGAAGGCTTCATTATGACACATGTGGCGACGGCAATTTAGCCACCACTACCGCCACTTCTTATTGGTGGTGACTATTGTTTGTATGTAACATTTCACCCTCGATAAGAAGGGTAGAATAGTAATTTAGAAAGGACTAAGAGTGCTTAATATTGTTTTGACATGTTTATGCATATCTTTACACGTGAATAGTGGAATTTTGCACATGAAAATGACTGTACATACATTCATGATATTTCCCGGTATATTTGCCTAAATGTGAGTTTGTTGTGGAAAATGTGGTTTTTGTGCTTGAAAAATTATTTGGAGTGGATTGTTATGTGTTTTACATTTTTGGAAAATTTTAGGAATTTTTCTGGAAAATTTCGGGGAAAATTTTCGGACCGAAAAAAAAAATCGCCCAGTGGCAGACTGATCGGTTTTCGGTACTGGAAATTTCTGTCCAATGGCACTGGAAATTGAGGTAAATGATTTTAGGATTTATTAAATTGAGCCATTGGAATTTGGGAAGAAATTGGGGTAGAAATTCGAATTGAATTTGGAAAAGAATTAAAAGATTTTGTCAATTTGTGACATGTGGCAAGTGACACATGTCACTTGCCTAACATGCCATCTTGCCTTGCTTTCATTAATTAAATATCCTCCTTCCTTTGGCTTTCTCGACACTTCTAAAACTTGGAAAGAGGGAAGC
>JAOSBL010163405.1:0-11457 GCA_027568915.1 Erythroxylum roraimae
GGGGGGGGGGGGGGGGGGGGGGGGGGGGGGGGGGGGGGGGGGGGGGGGGGGGGGGAGAGGTAGATAAAATTAGGTTTTTTTTTTTTTACAAAATAGTCCTCCAAGTTTTAATATTTACGGATCGACCTCGGAAAGTTCAGGTATTCGGGGTACCGACCGGAACTTGTCTCCGGTATTGTTGGGACCGTTCCGGTTCTGTTTTCCGGCCGGAACGGTACGAGACACATAACAATGACGACAACACAAGTACACAGCCAACACTCACGCACCTAACTAAATCCACACACTAGTGTTTTTCTCTTCTAATTTTTCTTCTTATTTAGCTAGACCACTCACACCAACAACGCTAGCTGCCTTTCACGTTAAAAGCCCCACATACTACCTATTTCATGATATTTTTATTCCTCTCTCCCAGCCAAGCAGCCCACTCACGCTGCTTTTTCTGCAGACAGCCCCCTGCATAGCTTTCTTTTTTTTGTCTATTTTTATCAACCACTCACACACCCACATTGACCAGCTCACTTCTATCACACAAACCACCTACCACCGCAAGGCCCCATACACACTACCTTTTGTTCCCTTCTTTATATATTGATGATGTGACAATTTAAACCTTGCATACCTCTTATATTTATGGTGTCATATGTGCCACGCTACTTCTCATTTCTGTGTCTCAAAGTTGTCGTTTTTCGTCATGTGATGCTTGCATTTGTGGTTCTCTTTTTTAGCTTCTTTAAATGCCTTAGATTATGACTTCTTAATCATTTTCAGTCTAATTTCTCCAAGTACTCTACAATAAAAATTACAAATAATGTAGCATCAATTGTCCAAAAATTAATTTATCACAGGTAAACCAAAATATGACAATTTTTGCTTCTATAAACACAAATTAAATATAAGGCACTAAACTTCATGACAAGTTTTGAGATTCTTACAGACAGAATTAAAATTCGATGTCTTCATAAGAAATGTAGCCATACGTTTCTAGTTTAATCCAAATCAAAAATCATCTTGTTTGGATAACTAGAAAAACAGTTATGGCTAACAAACCGATGCACACTCAGTGAACATTTTTCCAGATTTTCAAACTTTCAATATTTGACAACACCTAAATGCTCATAATATTTCAAAACACTAAATTAACACCATAACCAGATTTTTCATCCCCAATAACACAGTATTTATGAACAAACACGTAAATGCCATTTTTCATGCAGATGATAGTAACTTATCAAATTTATTTCACAAATCCCCAACTCTAAAGGATTTCTTCACCACTTATCTGCTGAAAACTCCAAAATCTTCAAGCCCTAAACTCCACACAATTTTCGCACTTCACTGAGTACAAAGACCAGTTTTTGTTTTTGTTTTTTTTCTCTTTTTTCTTAGGGTAGAGGACACAAATAGCAATGTGAGCTTGGTGAAGGAAAGAAAAAACATAGAAATATCTTAGAAGGTGTTTGATGGAAAACTCTGTGTTTCAAAAGAAAGTTTGAAAAAGATGATAATAAAGAAGGGACTTAGACAAAACTTAACCTGTCAACTCTCAAAGAATGGTAACCTACTTCTAGCAAGAGTACAAAAAGCCTAAGTGACACTTGTCACTTTCCTATGGTCTAAGCTCTAACTTAGTTTCTTTTGAAACTAACTCCCTTAACTTTAATCTTTACAATCCAACTATCTCAAAAGCTTCTTTTGATCTCTTTTTCTTATTTTCTATAATTTTCAAAATTTATTCCTAATTTCATCAAAATTCACAAATACCACATTCTTTACCAACCAATAGAATATCCAATACAAACAAATTCAAGTTCTCGAAACTCCTAAAAATCACAATTCAATCTACTTTTACCTGAAATTATTCATGAATGCAAGTACAATTATTTTCATGTGCAGATAAATTTACTATTCATGTATGTGTATGACATATTATGCATGAGCATAAAGATAAATCTCTAACTCTCATTAATCAATCACATTTACTATTCTAACCCTCCCATAAGTAATGAGATGTTACAGCGCATCTTCAAAGACCTAATCTACAAGCTCGTATCCATTCGTCTCTTCGAGCTTCCGACTTGAAAGGGAGGTGTTAAGAGATTATGTTAAATGACACATGACTCACGGGTGACCCAAGACCCAATAAACACATTATTCAAACTCTCACACACAGCACACCACATATTCGTGACTAAACCACCCGAATATTTTAGTCTTATTTCTTTCCTTTTGTACAGAACACTAGAATACTCTACTGTAATAGAATTGTATTAGTTGTCAATTTTGTTACAGTTCCATGACACACTAGCTAATAGCATTTCTTTTATTTCTAATATAAAATCTCCATCTGTACATACTCATACTATGATGAAACAAGCAATTTATTCGTCAACGAAAACTTTCTTTTCATTGCTCATTTGGATGCAGATTTTATAGCTTCAATGCGAGCTCTAGCAAGAGCGACATGATTCTCTTTGGGAAGAAGACATCGTTTGACCACTTCGATATGGGACAGCTTTTCAATCCAGCTGCAGAGAACTGGGAACTTGTCTACAGTTAAAAATCTCTCCTCTGTAACTTCCTGCCACACTTGAAACCAATATGTGACAGAAAATGCTACAATATCAACAAGTCCTATAGCCCCACCTCCAAAGAACTCCTTTCCCTTCAGTTCATTTTCGAGAAACTTCAACTGGTCAGACACTTGTCCCATGATCTGCTCTAGCTCCTCTCCTTTGGCCGTCATAGACTTGTATGCAGTTTGCCCAAGCTGCATCAATTAACATAGTCAACACCTACGAAACTGGTCCAGAGACCGTAAAGTGAATGAAAATTAACTAAGATTATTTACCGTATCATCAACGAACTTAGCCCAGAAGCGAGCAACGGCTCTATCATAAGGGTCTTCAGGCTGGATGGGATTAGCTTTCCAGGTCTCATCAATGTACTGAAGAATAACTTGTGACTCCGCAATTGGCTTTCCATTGTGTACAAGCACAGGAATTTTCTTGTGCACTGGATTATACTCGAGAAGCAAAGAACTCTTATTAGATAGGTTCTCTTCTATGTACTCGTATTGGACCCCTTTCAGTTCAAGGGCCAACTTTACTCTAAAGCTGAAAGGACTAGACGAAGTGCCCAATAGCTTCACCTCTTCAGTCATTTTTGGATTCTGCAGTTTCTTTGAAACAGTTCCTTCTCTACTCTCTATCTTGTATTATGTGGCTTTGGTGTTCGTTGACTGGTCTTATAGGGAAGTCAGGCAGAAATTTCTTGACTGACAAGTTTTGGAGAGACCCTTTCGAACTTGACATCATTGCTTACATCAGCTGAAGTGAAATATTCAATTATCCATTATCCCATTCCACTTGCAAAATGTAAAACACCCGAAGAGCCCCCTTTCTTATCCTCCACACTCAACACTCGCAATTAATTCGTCCAGATAGCTAACAAAGTCGGCAGATTTATCCTGCAATGGACACCTAATAACTGCATAATTTATTAAAATCGAAGTACCCGTTAGTAGTGTTCCACCGAAGTTTGATGATCGTATTCGTATCATTCGATGATCCCGATTCCGGACTCTCCAACCAGATGTGTTGGCCATCAAAGAAGCAATTTAGGCTGTTGATGATGTACTTGGATTATCAAGCCCATTCTTTGAAGTCATAATGTTTATATCCTGAGTCTCGTGATTATCTATGATTTGGTGCCGGACAAGCTGGCCTCCCGAATCTCTTTTCTCGTCACCTCCCAATGTACGTTTTCTCCTCTCTTCTAATTGATTTTTTCGCAGAATATCTGTTATAACTATACATGTATCGAGGAGATTTTGGACATAACTGGGAGTGGTTTAAGACTTCTAATGTATATGTAAAAGAAAAAAAAAGTTAAAAAGACATAAAAATTATACAAATTTGCTTATATTAAAATTTCTCAAAAAAATTTTAGTTTTAAATTTTCTAGGAAAATTATTTTTTATACTTCAATTAAAAAATAACGACAAAACACACACATCATAAATATCATACGTGAACTAATCAAATGTTATTTACATGACGAGTTAACTAAGTTATTCAATTTGAATCAAACTAATTAAATCTAGCTAAAACTAATAATTAATTATAATTATCTTAACTTATCAATTTAAGTCAATTTTAATTTGTTTAGATCTGGTTTAAAAGTTGAGTTAAGTTACTATTTTGTTAAATTTAATTAGTTCATATTTGATGTTTATACTACGTGTGTTTTGTAATTATTTTTTAACCGAAGTCTAAGAGATGAGATTTTTCTAAAAAACTAAAAACTAGAATAAGTTTTTCTGATAATTTTAAAGATTATGGGGTTTTTATAAGATTTTTTAAACTATAGGAAATGCATATGTCTTTTATCTTTAAGAAAAAAATTTGAAAGAAATATATGAAGTACATAACTTTTATTATTACTTCCTCGCTTTCTCTTTCTCTTTCTCTTTCTCTCTCTCATAAATTTTCCCAAAAATAACTCTAATATTGAATTGATTAATTACTAATCCAAATAAGAAGTTAAAAATTAAGATGATGACTCTTAAAGGTTTGATGTTGGAATACTCAATAAGAATATAAGTTTAGCATCTAAAAAGTGAACAAAATATTCTTGGAAGAAGACGAATATAGGCTGGAATTGTAAGTTTGAAAGAAAAAATAAATTAAAAAGATGATGGACATTCTTTAAAACTAAAATGGATTTCTCAAGGGGTTAAGAATAATTCTGAGCCCAAAAGAACCATGACATAGGATAGAATTTTCTAGGGCTAAAGAAATCATTAGAGGGATGAGCTAGAGACAATCCCTTTCCACTTGAGGCCTTACGAAAGAAGATTCATTCGATATAAGCCAACCTCTTTGTTAACAAGATCACAACCCACCTACCTCTTGCCTTATTTTAAGTAAGTTCAAGCTTCCTAACTTGGAAGTTTACAATGGCTCTATAGATCCCATCATAATATATCATATCAAGAGATGGTAGATCAACAATTTTAATGCAATCAAGTTTGAAGCTTTCTCTTCTATTTTGGTTAAAGTAGCCAATGAAATGTATTAGATCATTCCAAGGGAGTCCATGTCAATTTTTAGACAGTTCAAGTTTAAGGACCCTTGAGCATGGCACCTACACACTACCGTGCTGAGGATGTTTTCAAAAGTGATAACTTTTGTTTCTCCTTCGCTGTTGGCCCCCGATTTTTTTCTTCTTTAGTTAAGCATGATTTAAATTAATTATGATTTCTTTATGGATTTACTTTGTGGAGTTAATTATTATGTTAGTGTTAGTAAGATTTATGACATAGGTTAATTGACATAAAGTGTTAAGGTAGTAAGATTGCATGAAGGTCATTTTTGGGAGATCACTTAAGAATAAAAGATACAAGGCATATAAGGAAGGGCAAAATGGGCATTTTACACTCATTAAGGGTAGGATTGGAAGATGAAAAGGTTGTCTTGCATTTGAAGAAGAGAGAAAAAGTGAATTGGGAGAGAAGAATAGAAAATAACGAAGAGAGGAAGAGAGGTTTCAGTGTTTGAGAGAAAAGAAGAGAAAATAAAGTAGGTTTCAATTTTTCTTAGCTTTTAAGAGAGATTTTGAGGCTGTTTAAGAAGAGAAAAAAGTAGAGGAAGAGAAGAGCTTTCATTAGAGCCAAGAAACTCTTCATTTGGTGAAGATTCAAGGTAAGGTCTTACTTAATCTTTTGGATTTTTGAAAGGGTTTTGGTTTAAAAAGTTTAAAAAATATATGAGTTTAAGCTTTCTAGGATTAATTTTTGTGGATATGTCTTATGGGTTCTCCAATTTGAATTCCTATTGAATGAGAATTTTGTCTTTGATAAAGGAAATCAAGAGAGGCAAGAGGAGCAAGGGGAGTAAAGGCAATTTGAGCAAAGTTAAGCAAGGAAATCAAGGTGGGTACATGTTTATAATAGAGTAAATAAGCCATTAATATTTTCTTTGAATCAAGGAAGTTTAATGATTTCAGTTGCATCATAAATATTGTTTTTATTGCTTTTGAATGATTTGAAAAATTTACTATATGCTTTGTATATGAATTTATGTGATGAATTGTGAATTGCTAATGGAAAGGGTTTTTGAAAAATTGCATGTTCATGAAAATCAAGTTTCGGAAATGTGCCATTTTGGGCAATATGTTTACAAGATGTGAAATGCATGATTATGTGGGTTTGTGGTGGTCCCATAAGTTAAGTCAAGTGCACTTTGACAAAAGGTTTCTCCTGCCTGCCTGCTAGTGGCATGAAACTCCTTCACGGACTCCACTAAGTTCACGACTACGCAAGACCATTAAGTGGGATTGCGATAGTACGTTCTGTTCACAGCTACACAGGGTCATTATGTGAAAATGTGTAGTATGTTCTGTTTTGGATCCACTCAAACTATTTTGATGTGCTTATGTGCTTATGATATGTGAACAAGTTTGACGCATTTATGTTTTGTAGTTTGTGAATTTGGTTGAGAATTTAAGAACCACGTGTTTTATGATTCAATCAGAATTTTCTATGACAAGTGAATGTTTTCAAAGGTTTTTGCTTATTTTCCATTATAAACTGTTACCCACAAGCTTTCAAGCTTACCCCCCATTTTCGTCCTATCTTCAGGTGAAGAGAATGAGAAAGAGTAACCAAGATTCGAGGCATCATTCTACTTTTGCAATGTTTTTGTAATTTAAGTTAGATTTTGTAAAAACAAGACTTTAGACGCATTTGGAGGGTTATTGGGTTTTGTGTCTTTTGTATTTTGGATTTTGATGCCGATGATGTAATGTGGCTTGGAATGCCATTGAAGCTTTGTAAACTCTTATCATTTGGTGTTAATGAAATATGAATTGTTTATGTATGTTGTGAGTTGAAATTAGGTATATTTGAAGAAGTTATCAACTTGAGATGATGACTTTTGAACATGAATTGTTGTTATATATATATACATAAGTGAGATGTTATGGAAAAGAAAGATAGGAATTATGAATGATGAGATGTAGTTGAATATGATGAGTCAAATGAGTTGAGATTTGAGGGTTTAATGAAATCAATTTGATAGTTGAATGGTTAAGAAGTGATATTGCATTAGAGAAAGTGAATATGGGACAGCTACATTGATTTGTAATTTTGACACTTTTGGAGGCAAAATATCCTTTTGGGACCTTCATGGAGTTGTAGGTCTAGGAGTCCTCTAAACAGTCTTTGAATGACCCTAATCTGACATCCCTAGTGAAAGTTATGCACATTGCCCCAAAGTAGGCACAGTATAATTGAGGATATAATCATAGTCTTTCAAAGGGGTAAAATTTGTGTTCTAACTTCAAGGAAAATTTTGCATTGATCTAGACTGAATTAGAGAAAGCTGTCTTCATAAAAGTTGTAGATCTTTCTTTTATCTTTTCAACGATATATAGTATGCGATTTTTAGATATCAGAGTTGAGAGATATGATCATTATAAGTTAGGATGTTCATTATAAGTTAGGATGTTGCATGGGATTTTTACATGAGACAGCTTCGGTTGCTATCGCACCTTGATTGCAATTGCACACACCCTCCTTGCGATCGCACATGCCTTCCTTGCGATCGCACCTTCATCCGTGCAATCACACCTTTGTTCCTTGCGAGCGCACCTGAAGGGTTTTGCAGCTCTGAACATATTTCACTCTTTTGGCCATAACTTTGTCGTCCAACCTCCAAATGACTTGATTTTTAAACCAATAGATTCCTAATACATTTATCTATCTTTACGTGAAAATTTATAGCTTTTAGTATTGATATGAAAAAGATTGATTGAATCAAATTAAGAGTATCGGTTGGAAGAGTATGAATTGGATATTTTGCTGAACACATTTTGGTATTTTGATGATATCTTGATCTGTAGAGCTTCGAATGAGATGATTCTTGTTTCCAAATAAACTAGAGACATAGGGCTACAAATTATCTGAAGAAATATAGTTCTAATTTAATCTCTAAGAATTTTAATTTCTGGATGGAAGTTGAACACATAGTACTATTTCAGTATTAAGAAGAGTTCGGAAATGGGGTCCATCATGATGCGGTATCATATTCTCACATTTCATGACATCTGATGTTGGGCTCCGAAAACAGGGTCAACAGTTGTGGTATCAGAGCATGAAGATGAATCTATGATTGTTATAAGATTTCACTGAAATAACCTTTCAGGGTAATACGCTCACGTTTCATGATTTCCAACATCAATTTTAATAGGCTCCTTTAGCCCATTTGTAAAGCAGTCCAATAAAACAATCTCATTAAGATCAGCCGATTGATTGGCTAATATCATGAATCGGGTATAATATTCATTAACTGACCCAGTCTGTATTAACTTAAAAAGTTGAGATCTAGGTGACTCAAAACGTGATGGGTCGAAATGCTCTTCTATGGCTTGAGTTAGTAAAGCCCAAGTGGAAATTAGGTTGGCCTTCTACAACATTTGGTACCAAGGAACCACTATCCTCTCAAATTGCACAGTAGCAATAGTGAATCTCTGACTGTCAGGAGTATCATAGAAGGCAAAGAATTGTTCATCTCTGAAGATCCATGTGAAAGGATCCGTCTTGTTGAACTTCAAAAAGTCTATTTTAACCTGCCGAACTTGTAATGTATTAGAATAACCAGAAGTCTGAAACAAGCCTAAACTTGCCGATAACCCTCCTATAATGAGACTCTATTCTTAACGATCAATAGACTTTCTAAGTCTTCCTATATGCTGATTCATAGATTCCAATGTAGCCTCAATCCTTCCCAAACGATTTTGGATAGAGGCATCTCGCTAGTTTAGATTAAAGATATCATTTGATACACTATTAATCTCGACAGACATCTCTTTCATCCTTATGTTCTCAACCATTATCAACGAAAGCACCAATGTGATATCTATTGGAATATCACATGCAGATAAACAACTCAAGAACACTACATAGAATAGCCGAATATAATGCTTTGTTATAAATTTAAAATACTATGAATGTCCATAAAATTTCAAAGTAATGAAGAAGTTAATTAAGTTCCAGAATAACCCAGCAATAAGGAAGAAAATTAGAATAGCAAAACACAGCAAAGAAGGGGAGGAAAAATTAGAACCAAAAGAGAGGAAAACATGTCAAATTCTTCATACCCATTTGGTTATGTTATCCATGTATATATACGACCTACATGGGCCCACTCACTCCCTGAGATGCCAGGGTACTTTTCTTACGTAAAAGCTACACCTCACTACTTCGCATTGCGACTCAATACTTTTAGGATCATGCATCACCTGTCCATTGTCCTCATTGTCAGTATTTAGTGCCACCTGTGATATTTTAATCCTACGAATTTCTTTTAACATAATATAAGCTAGGCTGGAAAGAGGCGGTAAGAAACAACTCTTCTAGTCTTTTTCTACCATTTCTTTTCGGATTTGGGTACGTTTCGATAAATTTAAAGCCCCATTATGTTCATGCTCAAGCCTAATCATCTGATTACGGTTGGATTTTAAGCCACGGTTCGACCCATCGACCCACTTGACAACCATAAATCAGATGAAATTTCTTATCACAACTTTCACCACCCCTTTTGTCATTTGTACAAAAGCAAAGCTTACCTTTTAAAATTTTGTAGTATGCTGGTTAAAACAATTTATGCTACTATGTGCTAATGGTGCATTCCACGTGGATCAATTTAGTGTTAAGATTAAAATTCACAATGGATGAGAGGAATCCAACGGTAAAAGTTTTGCAATTGGATTTTGACATATCTAAGTCGCAGGAGACAAACTAATCTTATAATTAATACTAAGCGTTAGTTTGTCCAAACTTGCTTGGAATCTTCATTGCTCTTTCCATGGGTGCTTTTAGCACACCAAAAGGTACAAAGGCCCAGATTGGCTGATTAATGCTGACTTTGAACCTTAACTGTCAGATAGTCTTCATATCTTCACCTTCTTTTCTTCTACCTGCGATCCAATATGCCACAATAAAGACATTATGTCACTCCTAATTTTTCACCTCTGCAATGAAGAGGACGACTAAAAACTTGCCCATATTTTAAATTACTCTATGCTCTTGTTGGGTCTGTATCGGGGAAGAAAAAAGTGAATGTTGATGTTTGATGGGAAAGTTGGAGACTTGGAGATGCAGCCACTCCTGTCGTCTCAGCTTGTGGATCCTTGAACAAAAATGAAGATTTGAAATTAACCGATGCAAGCCAATTTTCAAATACCAAAATATTGACAGTACAAGTTATGTAGTCTCAGAATCCACATATGGCAGACAGAAAATTATGATAAAAAAGCAAGTGGATTCTATTTCTCTACCAGAAAGAGAAGTCAGATGCTTTCTTGATCAAATACTCTTGAAATTCTTATGTTACTTTGATTTCTTCAGGCTCATGCAGGATTTTCTGTTTTACCAGATGTTATGACAAATTGAGAAGGTGCTAGAGCCATTTTTTGTTCTTGTTAAATACTATATATTTGGTTTCTTTGACATATGAACTTGTAGGTCAACAATTGTTCAGGATTTCGAAACTTCCAGGAACTTTTTTTTTGGTACATCAGATAAAACTAAAGAAGACTAGTCTCAACAAAAAGCCACTCCATAGGCATCTGCCTGTAATAAACAAACAATACCCAGAGGGGGTCTATTCAAAACCCGAAGACCCACCGAAGAACCCGAACCTAGTTGAGCAAGAAAGTCTGCACAATGATTTCCTTCACGAAAGGAGTGAAAAATTTATAGTTAAAGCCACAGTCAAGCATAGACCAGATATCACGAATAATATGAGCATAAGGATGAAAATCAATCGAGGCTTAACGGTGAGCAACAATCCTGAGGGCTTCCAAAGAATCAGACTCGATCTCTAAATATTCACAAGTGAGGCAAATAGCCAATTCAATGCCAAAGCGGATAGCCCATAACTCAGCAGTCATATTAGAGGTGACACCAATAGAAGAAGAAAGCCTAGTAATCCAACTACCGGTATAGTCCTGAATTAAGCCGCCAATACTAGCTTTACTCGGATTTCCCTGAGAACTACCATCAGTATTAAGTTTCCACCATTGAGTCTGAGGTGGGAGCCATGAGACCATTCTGGAACTTGGGAAGGAAGAAGCAGTGATAGAAGAAGAGAAAGTTTTCTGGTAGTCAGCCCAAAGAAAGTGAACTTGAGCAATTTGTCTGTGAACAGACGTCTCCTTATGTTCAATAATAGCCTTATTGCGAGATGTCCAAATAATCCAAACCACACAGATAAATAACCAAACCATCTTCTCATGATAAACTTGCGAACAGTGCAAAGAAAGCTAATCAAATAAATCAAGGTTAAAAAAATTATGGTCATCAAAGAATGATATGATGTTGGACCCCGAACTTTTGGTGAAAATTAGAAATATTAAAATGAATTGAAATGAGAAAGAAATTGGTGAGAAAAT
>JAOSBL010163428.1:0-11457 GCA_027568915.1 Erythroxylum roraimae
AATAAATATTATTCAAGAATAAAATTGTTCATAAAGATGACCTCTATCTAGTAAAGCTTGATCAATTGAACCATTGGTCGCTAAGTCGGTTGCAAGGACTTGAAGATAAATATACACACAGACAATCAGAACTACCACAATTCAGTTTTCTATTTTTTGCCTCTTAAGTTTTACGTTCTCCAGAAGCTTTGGGAGGGAAAATGATTAGGAACAGCAAAAACTAAAACTCTTCTTCACTGTCAATTTTCCTTCTATCTCTCTCTCTTTCTCGGGAAAGTTAGGGAAGATGCCAATCGAAATGCCCAGTTCGTTGGACACTTGGAGTCCTTGCTTAAAGCGGAAGAGACACCATTTCTTGACACATGCCCATAAAGATCACATCTTTTTTTGCTTTTATCATCTCAATCATCATAGTTGATTTCTTGTAATTCAAAGATTCTTCTGAGTTACAGAACCATCCAATTCTGTTTACCATCTCGTTCAACAATAAGCAAAGTTTTCGATGAAAATCCCTACTCACGGAAGCATCCAATTCGCTTTCAACAACAAGCAAAGTGTTCGATGAAAGCTGTGAGAGAACGTAAAAAGAAAAGAAGAAGAGTAAAGCTTAATTCCTAATGCCGTCAACTATCCCTCTCTTAACTACACGCAATGTGTTGAATGAAAGTTGAGAGAGAGAGAATAACATGAAAGTTGTTTATCCATTTCGTTCATCACTTGAAAGGATCAGACTCGGAAGCATCCAATTCGCTTTCTACAAGAAGCAAAGTTTTATTCTTTTCGCCTGACCACAAGCAAAGTTGCAGAGAAATCAGACATTGGAGCTCTTGAGCCGGGCCACTGCAGAACCGTCAGTTGAAGACTCCTTTATCGATTCCTTTCATCATTTAAAAGGATCGGAAGCATCCAGTTCGCTTTCAACAAGAAGCAAAGTTTAATTCTTTTCGCCTAACCACACGCAAAGTTGCAGAGAAAATAATAAAATCAAACATCCTCACGCTCTATAAATACTGAATTACCCATCTCTACCTCCTTACTTCACTACCATTGTCAAGTTATAACTAGTTCCATCAAATTCTCTAATCCTTTTGCTTACCCTTTGATCCCTGAAAATGGTTGATGCTATTATTTCTGCTGTGATGGAGAACCTAACCTCCATGCTCCTTAGTTCCATAAAAGAAGAGGTGAAGTTGGTGACTGGAGTTACCGATGAAGTTAAGAAACTCGTGAGCAATTTGAAGTGCATTCAGGCCCTCCTAGATGATGCAGAGGAGCAACAACTGAAGGAGGATTCTGTCCGGAACTGGCTGTTCAATCTCAAAGCTGTTTCTTATGACATGGATGATGTGATGGATGAGTGGAAGACCTGGATTCAAACATCACAATTCCAAAATCAACACCACTCTTCGGGTTCCAATCAAAGTCAGCTCAAGCACAAGGTACTCTCTATTTTTCGTTGCATCTGCTTTATTAAGCGTGATGTTGGTCTTCGTCACGTAGTTGCTCGAAAAATAAGAGAATTTCAACAAAGACTAGACAACATTGCAACTGATAAAGTTAGATATCAACTTAGTCCATCCCAAAAAACTGAAAAGTATATTGAGAGACATGTGACTACATCTTTGGTCGATATCGAAAAAGTAAAAGGTAGAGATGAAGAACAAGATGAAGTCAAAAGAAAGGTACTTGAGGCGAAATCTAATCCCCATATTATCTCTCTTGTGGGGTTGGGAGGAATTGGAAAAACCACATTAGCTCAATTAGTTTACAATGATAGTGATATCCAAACTCATTTTGAGAAGAAGATATGGGTATGCGTTTCGGAGCCTTTTGATGAAATACGAATTGCAAAAGCAATTCTTGAATCTCTTTGTGGTTCTTCCGCATATGATTTCAAAGAATTGGCGAATGTATTAGAAAAAATAAGTGCTTCTCTCAATAAGAAAAGATTTTTGCTTGTTCTAGATGATGTTTGGAATGAAAATCGTAGGAAATGGGAAGAATTAGAAAAAATTTTCAAGTGTGGTTTGCCGGGAAGTACAATTCTAATAACAACCCGTAATGAAAGGGTTGCTATAGTCATGGGATGTAAACCTGAGAGTATACACAAAGTAGGACTTTTGACTTCAGAGGAATGTTGGTCAATAATTAGTCAAATTGCTCTTGTTCAAGGTGATCATCAAAAGTTCGAGAGCATTGGTAGGAAAATTGCTAAAAAGTGCAAGGGTTTGCCTCTTACTGCTATCACAGTAGGGGGACTTTTGCGCTTTAAGAAATCTGAAAAAGAATGGTTGAAAGTCTTGGAAAAAAAGGAATGGGAAGGTGAAGATGGCTTGGATTCTCTTAAGCTCAGTTATTATGATTTGCCATTGTCATTAAAGCAATGTTTTAAATATTGTGCTATCTTTCCTAAAGATTCTATGATATCAAAGAGAAAATTGATTGTAATGTGGATGGCTCAAGGTTATTTAAAGAGAGAAGAAAAGGACGAAGATTTGGAAACAGTTGGTGAGACTTATTTTGATAACTTGATTGCACGTTCTTTGCTCCAGATTTCAAAATCTCAAGGTGGATTTTGTATGTTGCATGATATGGTGAGTGATTTAGCCCAAACATTTACAAAAGGTGAGTGCTTGATGATAGAGGTCCTAAATGATATAGACTTGAATGGAAACTCTTTACATGCAGATGCAAATGTTCGTCATTTGACTTTGAAGATTGAAAATTATGCTTCATTCCCTATGTCTATCTATGGTCTCAACAAATTACGCAGTTTGATTATTCAATTCGTTGGGTATAAATCATTACTGACTGTTGTTCAACTTGGGGGTATATTTGATCATTTGACCTGTCTAAGGACCTTAGATCTTA
Organism: Erythroxylum roraimae; assembly: GCA_027568915.1. NCBI lineage: Eukaryota > Viridiplantae > Streptophyta > Magnoliopsida > Malpighiales > Erythroxylaceae > Erythroxylum > Erythroxylum roraimae. The sequence continues at coordinate 2,872 of JAOSBL010163428.1, forward strand.
GTAGTTGTGACATTAAAGAAATTCCATCTTTGATAAATAAATTAGTTCATCTCAAGTGGCTTGACTTGTCTAAAAATAGAAATCTAGAGAAGTTACCAGAGACTTTGTGTGAGTGTTACAATTTGCAGACATTAATTCTTAATTGGTGTGAGAATCTGGTAGAATTGCCTCAAGGGGTTGGGAAACTAATCAACTTGATGTATTTAGATATTGATGATTGTGATAAGATAAAATATCTTCCCAAAGGAATAGGAAATTTATGGCGTCTCAGAAAGTTGACTTTGTTCATACTAAGCGTGAATGAAAGTGAATTATTTTCAATTGCTGAAATGGAGAAGTTGAATAATCTTAAAGGAAGATTGGAAATAAGAGGGTTGCGAAATGTGAGAAAGCTAGAAGAGGTTAGAAAAGCACAACTTAAGGAGAAAAAAAGCGTCACCGAATTGAGTTTGAGTTTTGATGGAGATCATGTGCAAGAAGATGAGGAAGAGTTACTTGAAGCTTTAGAGCCACCTTCAGATTTGGAAATATTAAGGATAGATGAGTTTAAAGGCAAGACGTTATTCCCAAGTTGGATGATGAAGTTAAATCTACTCAGGAAGCTTAGGATTGATGACTCTAGAAATTGTGAAGAATTGCCTCCATTGGGTAAGTTGTCGTGCCTTGAAGAACTACACCTATTAAAAATGAGAGTGAAAAGAGTGGGTGTTGAATTTATGGGAATAGAAAAAGAAAAAGACTCATCAACATCCTTCTTATCATTTCCAAAATTGAAGATACTGAAATTTTGGAGATTTGGAGATTGGAAAGAGTGGGACGATATTGATGAGTGGTTGATGGAGAGAATTAATAATAAGACAATTACAATTATGCCATCACTTCAAGAACTCCATATCAACTGCTGCCCAAAGTTGAAGATCTTGCCGTACCATTTACTGTCACCACCCATCATCACCATACTTCAAGTGTTGGTTATATATCAGTGTGATATTCTTGAACAAGAAGTCGTAAAAGACAAACTTTCTCACATACCTCATCTCACGATTGATCAAGGTACTTTATAATTCTTTGTTTACTCCGTCTCAATTAATTATGTTTTTTTAATATATTAACTATTTCTTGTAATCTATAAATTTTGTTCTTTTAATAATTATAAAATCAAACATATTAATACAAAATTTATATTTTCTATTTTTTCAATATTATGTTAACTAATCTATATTATCAATATATTTATGGCAAGATTACTTTTTCAATTAAAAATATGAAATTTTGTTTCCACTGTCATCTTTTGTTTAGATTTTAAGATAATGAAATATAAATTACGTTCTTCTCACAGATATGGACATTCCAGTCTTTACCAGGTTGATTTAACACGTATTTGGTACCTTCAGATAAGAAACAGAATAAAGGATTCTCATTTTCAAAGAAATTTGCCGTGATTTACACCATATTTTGGAGTACTTTGTTTTCAGCAGCAACATATATGATATGCAGCTAACTGTTATTATTGCGTCTCTTTAGGTCGCGGCCCCGAGAAGCGAGTCGACAGAAGTCCAAAACGACCATTACGCTTCTGGCTCTAATCAAAGTCAGCTCAAGCACAAGGTACTCTCTACTTTTCGTTGCATCTGCTTTATTAAGCGTGATGTTGGTCTTCGTCACGTAGTTGCTCGAAAAATAAGAGCATTTCAACAAGACGACATTGCAATGCAACTGGTACTTTCTATTTTTCATTTACTCTAGTCTCAAGTAAATATTTTTTAATATATTAACTATATCTTTTAATCTATAATTTATGTTTTTTAATAATTATAAAATTAAACATATTAATATAAATTTTCTATTTTCTATTTTTTTCGATATTATGTTAACTAATCTATGTTATCAATATATTTACGGCAAAGTTATTTTTTAATTAAAAATAAAATTATTTTTTATTTAAAAATTATCAAAATATATTGCTATTAATTTAAAATAGAGTTATTTTATTTGATACATTTTTGTCAGGCCCCGTCAGATATCAAGAAGAAACAGACGATGAAGGCGGTAGAGGTGGCGGTGGCGGAGGGCGGTAGAGGTGGCGGTGGCGGAGGCGACGACAGCAAGCGGCCTCCGCCACCGAGCGGTGGGTGGTCGAAGATTGATCAACAACTGCAGTTGCCTCCTCGCTTCATCTCTTACTCGATCACTTTCCTTTTTTCTTTGCTTTTATCATCTCAATCATCATAATTGATTTCTTGTAATTCAAAGATTCTTCTGAGTTACAGAAGTATCCATTTCTGTTTACCGTTTCGTTCAACCATAAGCAAAGTGTTCGATGAAAATCCATACTCAGGAAAGCATCCAATTCGCTTTCAACAAGAAGCAAAGTGTTTGATGAAAGCTGTGAGAGAACGTAAAAAGAAAAGAAGAAGAGCAAAGTTTAATTACTATTGCCCTCAACTATCCCTTTCTCTTAACTACACGCAACGTGTTGAATGAAAGTTGCGAGAGAGATACGTCATGCCGAAATCCACAGATTTTGCTCAATGTAGTCTTCCTCAACCTCAGCAAGAAATTCAACAGAGAAGGATACTTTATATGTGTCCATATCTTCTTATCGGGGGTGAGGCTGCTAATGTTCGCTTCATGCCAGAATGTCTATGTTAAATCTTCCACAATTTATGTACAAATAATTTCATCATAAATCTACCTCATTTGCCTTCCACTGATTTAATTGCTAATACTGACGTCTTTGTCCATTCAGATGGCATACGAACTCCATGGCCTGTTGACTGGAAATGTCAGCTTTGTTACCGGAGAAAATATTAAGCCCTCCTACGGTGGAGATGATGAGGCCTTTCTGAGGAAGGTTGTAACACCTATTTATCGTGTAATTCAGAAGGTATGTTTTCTCTATATTATGCACACAATTGTCGCACTTCAGAGCTTCTGTTCTACTCATGGATATTATGCCCTCCTAAATACCTTGTTTATCTTTCCAATGCTTCGGAGGTGGATTGAAAAATCAGACTGGCTTATCCTCAAATTACTTTTATGGTGGTCACAGGTATAGGAGGGCAGATCAGATTCTATTAGGACTCTCTGTTCTTAGACTTCTCTCTAGTTCTCTGTTTTTCTTCCCTTTTGCTGTCCTCTGCTTTCCTTTCTAGAAGTCTTCTAGGATCAATTAACACCTTCAGTTAAATCAATTGACACCGTCATTCTTCTCCCTTTTCTCGTACCATTGCCTTAAGTTCTATGCTGCAATTTTTGCTAAAATGGTCAACAAAATCTGCAAGTGCACAGATTCGTTACTAATACCTATGACTTAAGTATTCCAAGGTCATCTCCCACAAGGACTAGATTATTCACTTCCAAATTAATTCTAACTTCTTGAACAAACTTGACAAAACAATTAAAAGGGGGATTGGAGTTTGGTAGACAGTGAATTGTAAAAATACTAAAAGATAGCAATTAGGGATAAAATTGATGATTAGAAATTAGGATTTGGGGTTCACCAACTCAAAAGATTGATTCATACATTATGAAATTGATAGAATATTAGGTTATGATAACAGTTGCATAGCTTTACTCATATTCTTTCTCAAGACATACAAGAGTATTCAACTAGTGGATTACCATTTCTCAATGTGCAAACTAACTAGTTAAATCCATGAAGAACAAGCAACCACAAGTTATCACTCAACCTTAGGATATCTCTATCTCTAAGTATAACGTGTTTATCTTTCTAGAGCATAAATCATACTTCACCTCTCAGTCCATCATATGATTCCTAAGATAGCATCTATGGAGATCAATCATAGAAACAACAGTGAAATACAAGAGAGAGAAACATAACCCAAGAACTTTCATTCAACATTCATCCATCCATAAAATACAAATCAATCCCCCCAAGTAGGCTACATCCCTCACCCTAAATGAGGTTTAGTTCCAGAACATGATACTAAAAGCCATACACATAAAGATGCTCAACATTTAAGAAAGAGTAGAGAGAGAATGTGGGAAGAACACAAGACAAGGCTGCTTCGAATCCTTGATGCAAATCCCCAAAACTTCCTATCTTCCTCTTATTTTGTGCCTCCTTAAGTGGTAACCTCGTTTTCAGTGTCCAGCCTCCTAATTAGGTCTTCAAAATGAGTATTTATAGTGTCTTGGGTCCAAAGAACCCTAGTTTTTACTAAACAGGAGAAGGCAGAACGTCTGTGGGCTGTCAATGTCCGTTAAATGGACCTTCTCTGGTCTCTGGAGGCAAAATTGGCAGGCAATGTCCGTTAAACGGACATTCTCGGGTCTGGAAGTGGACTTTGGCTAGCCGATGTCCGTTAAACGGACATTCTCCCCATTCACAATTTTCACACTTTTGACCCTTCAGTCTACGGAATCTCTCCTTGTAGTCTTCACCGAAGTTATAGAACTCGGAGTCCTTTTTGAAAGCGTCCTTGAGTGACCTTAATCCGACACCCACAATAAAAGTTATGCCTTTCAACCCCGAAATCTATCCATATGTACCTATCAAGCAACAAAGTTGAAATGTGTGAGAATTGACCAAATAAAGCTTCAAATTCATATAGAAATAAGTCAAATTACTTTCAATTCACCCCAAAATCCTATAAGAATAATTTGGTTTATCATAAAACTACTGCTAGTTCTCTCCAATCTTTAGATTACAGAAGGGATTTTCAATATTTCTCACGATATCTTATTTTGATGCGTACAAAGTTTTTCCATTCTGGACTACCATCTGAAAGTTAAGAAATGTTAAGATCACTTATGATCCATAAATATCGTCAACTACATCTTCATTCTTTCTGATTATCTGTTTCTAGATAAAACCTCTGTTGAAACCAAGGAAGGATATAATGGCCATAAAGCATGTAAACTATAAGTGGCATGAGTTTTTACCAACCGGTATTTGGTTGATCTTACTTCCTTTCATGCTTGTCAACTAGTTTCCAACTTATGTTAACAGATGAATTCTAAATGTAGCTAAACAAAATTATGGAGCGATTGTCTCACTCTGGGCACCATTCAGCCTGGTGTGTCTCCCACTACTTTATTTCCATGTTCCAATCACTACAAATCGTTTTGATCGAACTACTCATACAGGAAGCCTTTTCAGTATTTCCAAGATCAGCTGTAACATATCCGGAACATCAACGTTGGTCTATTTCATGGATACTCAAATGTGGTATGCTATCTTTTCAACAATATATGGTGGTTTTATTGGGGCCATTGATCGCCTAGGAAAGGTAATTTACAGTTTCTCTCTTGGCATCCCTTATTTCTTGTTTTAGGTTAGTATGTGATTTGTTAGTAATGTGGATCATTTTTCGAACATCAAACGCTCTTTCTTAGCACTCATAATTGGGAGCTGTTATGCATGCGTGAAATTTGGGCATTAGAATATCCAATCCAGTTAAAAAAGAAAGTTGAAACTTTGTGAAACGCTCCATGTATATAAGGTTTAGTTCCAAGTCATCATCTTAGACCATTTCTTTCCAAACATAGCAAAATCTTTTTGGAGTTTTAGTTAACTGTGAGAAGCAGAAAGTCAATCATGATCTTAAAAGATGTTACGGATAACAACTAAAGCGTCTTGAACCTAAGGCCTAAAAGTTGCCGCTATCTCATAGCCAGCCTTGCGCCCCCTTATCTTAGAAAGCCCTTTCTGGCTGGCTAAAAAGACTTATCGATGCTATTCAATTAGCAATTTGCAGATATGGTTGGTTTTGAGTGCTATTCTGCTCATCTTCTAAATATCACTGAGTTGCACTACAAGAAAAAGGTAGTTTATCAACGGAAATTACCGATGGAAAAAGTTAATAGACTGTCGATACTAAAATTTAGCGATGGTATTCATCAATGGCAAAATGCATCGTCAAACAAGCTGTTGGGAAATTTGCCGACGGAATCTATTATCCGTCGGAAAAAAAACCGATGGAAAACACTTTCAAGTTTTGTGTGGAAGTCATGAAAATCAGACATTGAATAATGATCTCAAGTTTTTCAATCAAATACATATTGTTTGCATTATAATACATAGGATCCAAAATACTTGTAAGGTATTCTCAATTGGAAACATATATTGGTTTAAGTCTGACTTCCAAACAATGATGTGTTGTTTGTTTTTCAGGCTGAAAGTATACGATTTGGTTGAGCACAAGTTTGAAGGAGATAGTAACTGCCAAGTTTGTTTTCTTTTCAATTTTAAAAGATTTTGTTATTAGTAGCACACTTCTTTTTGTTACTACTCCATATTGTTAACCCTGTTTATCTTTTCTGAATTTCAGTTCCGTGCCTAGTCGGATCAACTTTACTGCCTGAATACTAAAAACATGTTAGAGAACAAATAGTCGGTCAGGTCAGTTGACATCTGAATGAGTTAGCATTACATTAAACTGTTATAATGAGATTATGCCATGTCTATGTATTTGACTAAAAGTAGAATTTTGTAATCTGTATCCACATTGTTTCAGCTGAAGTCTCACCGATAAATGTATTAGGGCTATGCTCCAATTTATTTCAGTAAATATTTGAAGAAAACGAACAAGTTTGTTGCTGCTCCCAGTTTTTCTTTGTTTCCCTGTAAAAGCCTTCTGAAACGAATTCATGCTTACTCTGTTTAATCTGTGTTTGGTATTAGGAGCGGTATTAGGATTGGTGAATAGGTGATCTGTCATGTCACATTGCAAGCTGTTGCAGACTCTGTATCAGCAACTTCTATTCTTTTAATGTTTCCTTTCCGTTTGACTGAATCTCTCTGTTTCTCTGTTCTCATTTGCTAATTAGAACACATAAAGGTTAGGTTCTTGAGACTAACTTTTAAATTTATGTACGCTTTTGTATCAGTTTTGTTGTGTTCAGTTTTATTTGGAAGCATTTCACATTAATGACTAATGCACCTTGCCACCCCAAATGCTGCAGTATGGTATAAAGATATTTGTTATAACATCAGTCAAGGATACATTTTACATTGAGATCTTGCCACACTTTCAAAAGTCCGAATGAGGTATCATTTTTTGTCTCCGACTTTATCTCTTATGGATTTTTAGTTGGTGAGCTACATTTCCAGCTGCCTGTTATTGACCAAACTTAGATCATGGAAGGCTTGTTCTTGTGTTCATGGCTTGTCCCTTTTTTTAAAAAATCATTTTTGGATTCTAGGTCTCTCTCTTAATATCATCATCATCTTCTGTGAAGAACAACACTTGTTGTTAGCTTTTTGTTTTCACTTTTAGTTGAATATATAGCAGCAGATGAGCCCTTTTCTTGAATCTGTATCTTCTAGTTTCAACCATGAAGTTTGAAAACTTTTTTATGTTTTTCGTCTAAAACTTGCGTCCTTGCAATTTTTTTGGTTCAATTGGGATAGGCTTGTAGGTGATACACAACTCCGATTCCTGTCTTGGTGAATTCGTAACTTTCACGAGGTTGGTCTTCTAGCAATTTGCATCATCTGAAAGAGATCCTTAAGTAATTGCCTAATATTTGTATCTGTAGGCGTATATTTCGACAATCTTGATCTTAATGATATTGGTGTAGCTTGTAATACTAAACCATTTGTTCATATCTTGGAAGGTAAATGGTCCATCAAGGGAAATGAAGTGTGTTTACATCTACAGCAGAGAGAAAAATGAAGAACAAACGATGACAAAATCTGTTTCTGTACACTCAACCGCCTCAACATCAATGTCAATGTCAACTGATTGTGATTTCCAGAGATTAGGTCAAAGTTCAATTCCCAGAATATCTCTGATTTCAGCCCACAATCATCCTCAAAGAATTCATTTCCATTGTTCCCTTACGAGCCCTTATGATCAGAGAAAGTGGCTTTGGTGCTGTATAAAGGGGAGTTATCCGAAGTCAGGATGATCAAAGCAAGAAGATGGAAAGCAACTGAGTCGAAGAGGACTACAGGCAAGCTTTATTGCATTTTTTTAATCCTTGTACTCATCTGATGCATCTATGCAACTCCTAACACGTTTACTAAATCTGCACAAGGAATTGGCGTGAAGTAAAGCTTCATTTACCATTTCAACTATCTGATATGTTCTTCTGTTTATTCACAGGGGCACAAGGAATGGGTGACTGAAGTGAATGTTTTAGGGGTTGTTGAACATCCAAATCTTGTCAAATTAATGGGATACTGTGCAAAGGATGGTGAAAGGGGAATCCAGCACCTTCTGGTACATGAGTATATGCCGAATAAAAGTGTGCAGGATCACTTTGTCTCATCGCCTCCGGACACCTCTACCTTGGACCACAAGCATGAAAGTTGGCCAAGATGCTGCTCGAGGCTTAGCATATCTGCATGAAGGATTGGATTTTCAGGTATCTCTAATTGGATATATGCACAATACTAAGAATTAAACTTTGTGATTTACATCATAAATGCAACATAGGATGCACTAATTTCATGGGACTGTAAGATATTGTAGTACTTGATTCTAAGTAGTAATAAACATTAGGAATATCAAAGCTGTATCTATGTTTTCTTATCTATTTTAAAGATATGTTCAGAAGTTGGTCTGTTACCTCTTAACATATTGACCTTGATCTACTTATTTTTCTTCTGCCCTT
>JAOSBL010163486.1:0-11453 GCA_027568915.1 Erythroxylum roraimae
TTCTATTTTCAAAAACCCAAAAATACTTTTTACATGCTTTTTACAATGCATTTTAGTTCATTAATATTTTCAAGATCTAAACCCCCTTCTTACTAATTTCGCTTGCATTTCATGACATATAAGTTTGCTTAGGTCCATTTCATTAGGTTCCGATTAAGTGAGATGACCCGAGGTTGCATCCTATATTGCAATCCTTAGAATTAAATTATTTTTGATTCGGCTTCCAAGGGTTTGATCTTGAGATCGAGACGAAGAGCCGAGATCACCTAATTATCCTTAAGGTTTGAGCTGTCCTCTAGTATTATTCATCCAAGAGAAGTGAGGGTGATTCTTCCACCAGGGTTATAAGTGTTGGAATAGGGATTTTTGCCCCCCTCCTCGTCCATATTCTGCTCGCATATAATTCACTTACTCCGTATTGTCTTCCTTCAGCAAATAACAGTCCACCGTATCATGGTCCAATTGTCCACAAAGTTCACACTTAAGTTGCTCGACCTTCACCGAAATTCAAAACGAAGCCTTCATATTGTTGAGCTGTCAAGTCAAGTTATCAATTTTAGCTTGCATTTTCGTCATTTGATCAATAGCTACAATTCTTTTTTGGAAGGTGGTAGTTTGTCTACTTTGCTCACTCGTCCATAGGAGTTATTACTTTCCATCTCCTCTATTAGCTCTTCCACTTCTTCAACCGCCTTCCTCATCAATGATCCTCTTAAACTTGCGTCAATTGTGCCTCTCGTATGTGGGGTTACTCCATTATAGAATGTTTACAACAAGAATTCCTTAGGTAAGTTGTGGTGTGGGCACTTCCGTTGCAAATCCTTATATCTTTCCCACGCTTCATAAATTTTATTCCCCATCACCTTACTAGAATTTGGTAATGTGGTCTTAGTCAGGGGAAAAATATTTGTATAAGCAAGCACGAACTAGCTGATCCCACGTCACGAGATTGGTTGGGTTAAGGGAATGATACCAAGCCTTTGTTCTATCTCTAAGGGTAAAAGAGAAAAGCCTAATTCTGACCACATCTTCCGACATCTAATGGTATTGGAAGGTATCCCAAATTTAATAAAAATTCGCTATATGTGCGTTAGGATCTTCGTTTGTAGGTCCATAAAACTACACATTCTGTTGAAGCATGGTTAGGAGGGCTGGTTTAATTTTAAATGAAGCTGCTTGTACAGGTGGCCTAGCTACTCCTTGGTTAACCACATTGAACCTTGGTCTCATGAAGTCCATAAAGGTCTGTTGTTGTCGTCCTTAGGTTGCTCCATGGTCCAAATTTTGCTAGAATTCCTCGGTCATTGTTGATTTCGCAATTACTTCTTCTACTTCATACCGATCTTTCCTAATGGTTCATTCTAGACAAGTGATGTCTAAATCTATGGTTTTAGCTGTGCGACTCAAACCTCTCATGACTCTTATGTTCATGCAAGAGCACAAGTTCAGAAGTAGAAAAGAAAGAACAAAAATTAAAAAAATTAAAAACTAACTAAACGCCTTAAACTATAGAACTAAACTAATTGCCTCCCTAGCAATGGCGCGAGAAACTTAATCAAAACTTAATCGTGGTTTTTTTATGAGTAATTTTTAATATTTAACCACGATAATCGACAAGCGTATGGGTCGTTCACGTAGTACCTAAGGTGTCGATCCCACGAGGCTTAATAATCTATTCCTAAAGTCTAAGACCAAACAATTCGCAATAATTCAAATGTAACAAAACTAAAACAGGAATGCAATTTAATTAGGCAAACCAATTTAAGAATCAAACACGAAATATTAACAAATCACTTACAAATTAACCTGAGGAACTACCAATTGAGAGAAAGGGGAATTTTACCTATCCTTAATGACAGCCTAATTGATTATGAATTTATTGGATTATTGATTCTAGACAGTCCTAGGGTTGAATACTCTCGCTGGATTATAACCACTAACCCTAATTTATAAACCCTAATCGGATTATGGGAATTCTAGTCTCTCAGTTAACACTCTATCCAAAACCCTAATTAGATCTTAAGTTGTCTAATAAACTATCGAAAACTATTGCAAGATCTCTCTTCGCACAAATTCTCGTTCTATTAAATTGCCTAACTCTCTTTTTTTGGTAAATCAGAAATTTAAATTAATCAAAAACAGTTTATATACAAAGCATAGGGTTGCCTTGAAGGCCATCCTCTCCCAAAACCAGAAAGGTAACCTAACCTAAGAACAGGAGGAACTCTACAAAAGTAGTTCCCTATGAATTGCACCAACCACAGCATCCCGCCTACACGAATATAGCAACCAAAATGACCTTTTAGGAAGGCACATCTAACTAGCTATGCAAAACATTTACAAAATACCATAGTAAAGAAATACATTAAATACACTATCATTTACACGGCTGAAACCATTCCAAGCAATCTGGTTTTGAGCTGTTCGGTTGGTACTGTAGGGGCTCTACGTTTTCAAAAATATCAACAGTTGCCTCTTGCCAGCACCACTCATTATTTCTGATAACTTCTGAAACTTTTGCTATCATACTTAATTCCGACCCATTGATCACTCTTGGGGGGGAGAAGTGCTTTAGGATTCCTCTTGGATGCCAAGGATCCTGCCATAAAAGAGTAGAAATACCATTTCCTATCCTAAATCTGAATTGGTTCTCTATTTTGTCCCTCATGGATAATATTTTCCTCCAACTCCAAGAACTATTGTTAGTAGGTTGGGCACTCCAGAAATTCTTCCTTCTCAAAATGACGGTATGAACCCACTTAACCCACATAGCTTTATTGTCATTAAACAAAAACTAGATCCTATTTCCTAACAATGCATTATTCCATGTAGGTAAGTGTTTGATCCCTAAAACCCCCTCCCTTTTGGATATTCAAATGTCAGTCTATTTAACCTTAGCATGGGATTTTGATTCCACCTTCCCAACCCATAGAAAATTCCTAAGTTTTGCCTCTATCTCCTTTAGGATGGAAGAAGGAAGAATGAAAATTGTAGACTAGTAAACCTGAAAAGAAGAAAGCACAGAAATCACTAATTGAAGCCTACAGCATAGGAAAGGTTTTTATTATTCCATTTGTTAATCCTAGCATCAATCTTCTCTAATAAGGGAAAGTGGTCCCTTCTAGACAACCTTCCTGTTAAGAGAGGTACCCTCAAATACTTTATGGGGAGATTACCTTTCTTGAGTCCCAAAATCATTTCCATTTGATTTCACTCTCGTTAGCCCAATTTAATTATTTTCACTCTATTCACCTTCTCAGTCTATCACTGAATTATGCAATTGTAGAAATTAAATCACAAACATCTGGTAAAAACAAAAATCCTATCATTAACAACTATTTCAACTCTATAAAGTAATAAAATTGAAAATACACTAGAAACCAGATCTGAACGGATGATGGAGGCAACAACATCAGGAAACCTCCTGTTCTGGGAAGTACTTTGAGTCGACTTCTTATCCACGTCCTTCTTCCTTCGTCTCCTTCTCAATCTCTTGCCAATTCTTTCTAGGGTTTTCCAAGGGTGGCTGATGTAAAAAGCTACCTCCTCTTCTTTGTCTTATTCTTTATATACCTTTTATGTGATGGACAGCCCTAGGGTTTTCTTTGGCATCTGAAAGTTCCAAAAACTCCGTCCAAATTTGGCATTTTTGGCTGTCTGCATGTCTGGCTGATGCAGACCACGATCGTGGGCCACATCTGAACCTTTTGTCACGATCGTGGCAATCAGGCCATGATCGTAGTCCATGTACTAGGCTTTTGTCACGATCGTGGCATATGGGCCATGATCGTGGGCTGACTCCAGTGCTTTAGCCACGATCGTGAGCCGTTGTTTAGGCCCAAGTGTCTCCGAAACTTCTCCGTTTTTTTATGTTAACCTTAAAACACTATCAAACACATCAAGGTACCTCAAAGATATAATAATTAAACTCATAAACTTGTACTAACCCATAAAAACATTTAAACACAATTAATTAACAAACTATCACAATTCTAACCTAATCACATGCTAAACGATTAAGTTGACAATTTAAAACATATCAAACTAAACCCTAAAATATGATATAATTCACCCTTATCAGTGTTGAACGTTATTATTGCAACTCTACATAAGAGGAGCAACAATTTTGGTGTAGGGGTACTTGGTTTCTACCATTGCTGAGTATTATGGCATAAATTGTAGTGGATTAAGCATCCACCTCCCATATTTTCTAAATCATCATCATTTATGGCGTGCTGAAATCCTTAAGTCCATAACATGGACCTCTTGGATATCAGCCAAAAGACTAACGTGAAAATCAGGGCTAGTCAGGCGAGTTCGAGCACAGCACCGCCTCAGTAGGCTAAAGAGGACTCAACTAGTGAGGAGTCTGAAGAGGAATAAGATACCAATGAATCAGGCTAGAAGAAAAGGCTCGATACAATCTCCGTGAACACCAAAGTAATTACAAGTACACTTATGGAGAACTCTAAAAGGATGAAGGAGATGACTCGAACTCAACAACGTCAGAGCCGAGATATACGTTGTATCCATCATTACTTTGAGGCTAAAGGTATCCAACTACCACCTCCAACACCATCCCTGCCTCCATCACCATCCCCGCCTCCATCACCATGAGGCTCTGTTCTAACCCTTTTCTTTTCCTTTAAATTTAGTTTTTATTTTTATCATTATTTTATTTTGTTTTTTCTTTAATTTATGTCTCTTCTTTCATGTGTGTTTGTTTGTCCCCTTCTCACATTGAGGACAATGTGATGTTCAAGTGTGGGGAGGGTGATGTGATTTGCTTTGAATGTGAATTGTGCATATTGTATGATAGGTTGTTAGGTTGCATATTGTGAATTGTGTGAATGTGTCAATGGATTAGATGGATTGACATTGATTTAATTTTGAACATAATCTATTAGGTTGTAAAAAGTCATTAGCTCGCAAAATTAGTGAATCAGGTTTTTTGGCTAAATATGTAGCCTAATTAGGATTTAGTGTTAATTTTTTGCCCTCTAAATTGTCAAATTCATTCATAATTTCAGGACTTTCAACTTAAGTAGCTTTGCTAGTATTTTTTTCATGAAAATGAGTACCTAAAGTAACAAGGTCGGCAACAAATAAAAAAAATGTTGGTTAATTTTAAATAAATTACTATTCCGCTGGCCTTCAGGTTATGAATAGAGCCAACAGCTAGTTGAGAATGTGATGTAGCTGAGTAACCGGATCGACATACATCACGACTTTCCAACCAAGCAGCTTAATAAAAAACATGACTTAGTTGAGGAACTAGATCGACATTCATTACCAATGTTTGCCTCCATGTAAAAAGACTAAGTCCATGTTCACAAAAAGTAATTAGAAAAAAAAATCTGTTTTCTAATAAAAAACTACAGAACTTGTAATAGCTTAACTTTTCATGAAAACGTACTTAGGAGTAGTTACAAGGTTTGAATGACCAAAGAATTATTAATGTGTGTGTGCAATTGAAAAGGGTGAATAATCTAACACTTGAGTTTGGATTAATGTGTCTATTTAGTTCAAATCACCTAGATGCGGATTTTGCATGTTAATGATTTGAAATAACTAGAATGATTGTGCTTAAAATTAAATTATTTCATGAAGTTGAAGTCATTATCTCGTTACTGCATTGTGTGTTGTGTGATTTTGTGCCTTTGTTTTTTGTTTGTTTGAGGAAAAGCAAACGTTTAAGTGTGGGGATGTTAATAAGTGTGAATTGCATCGTGTTTTAGGGCTTAGGTTGATATGTATTTAAATGTTAATTCAATCGTTTAGTATGTTTTTAGGTTAGAATTGTGTTAGTTTGTTAATTATTTGTGTTTAATTATTTTTATGGGTTAGTACAAGTCTTTGAGCTTAAATATTATGTTTTTAAGGTACCTTGATGTGTTTGTTAGTATTTCAGGGTCAACATCAAAGAAAGGAGAAGTTTCGGAGATACTCGTGCTGAAACAACGGCCCATGATTGTGGCAAAACAGGCTAAGATCGTGACAAAAGCCCAGGACATGTCCCACGATCGTGGCCTGCTTCCCATGATTGTGACAAAAGGCTCAGAAGTGGCCCATAATCGTGGCCTACATCGGGCAGATGCGCAGACACTAAAAAAACATCAAGTTTTGAGGGATTTTTCGAACCTTTTGGACCAAGAAAAAACCCTAAGGCTGCGCAAAACACAAAAGGTATTTAAAGAATAAGACAAAAAGATAGGAGAAGCTTTTGCATCAGCCACTTTTAGAGAAACCATAGAGAGAATTATCGATAGATAGAGAAAGAGAAGAGGAGAAGAAGTCGACTCAACGTACTTCCCAGATTAGGAGTTTCCCGATGTTGCTACCTCCCGTCGTCTATTCAATTTGTATTTCCTACTATTTTCAATTTTATTATTTTATAGAATTGGAATAATAGTTGATGACAGGATTTTTGGATGTTGATGATATTCTAAACTCACCATCGAGATTTTATCTTTGATTTAATGAAATCTGATTGTTTATGTGTTATTTAGATTTATTGTGATTTAATTCTGGACATGCATAATTCAATAATAAACTGAGAGGGTGAATCAAATAAAACATAATTAAATTTGGCTAATGAGAGTGAGGTGATTTAATAGAACAAGAATGAAATCAAATCGGTAAAATTGTTCGAAGAGAAATCTTGCATAGGTTTCCAATAGTTTATTGGATAACATCAGATATAATTAGCGTTTTGGATAGGTTGTTAATTGAGAAATTGCAACTTCCATAATCTGATTAGGGTTTATAATTTAGGGTTAATTGCTATAACTCGAGAGAGAGTAATCAACCCTAAGATCGTCTAGAACCAATAATCCAGTAATTCATAATCGATTAGGTTAGCGTTAAAGATAGGCAAAATTCCTTTTCTCTCAATTGGTAATTCCTTGAGGTTGATTCTTGAGTGTGCGTTGCAACTGCTAAATTATTAATATTTTCGTGATTGATTCTTGAATTGCTTTGCTTGATTGAATTGAATTCTCATTTTAGTTCCGTTACATTTTGAATTTTGCGAATTATTCTGGGCCTAGATTTTAGGATTAGATTATTCCTCCTCGTGGGATCAACACCTTAGAAACTACACAAATGAACCCTGTGCTAGCAGATTATCGAGGTTAATTTTTAAAACTTACACACATCAAACAACCCAATCATAATTTGATTAGCTTGGGTAATGAGAGTTAACATCCTAATAAGTCAGGCAATTATCAAATTGATAATCATACGAAGAGAAATCTTGTGTAAAGACCCAATTTTTTATTAGATTGCTTAAGAACTAATTGGAACGTGTTTTGTTTTTGTTACTCGAGATATTGCAAAATCAAAATTTTGGAATCAGTTAGGGTTTATTAATTAGGGTTAGTTGATTAGATCTTGAGAGAGAGTAATCAACCCTTCGAAATTTTTAAACCAATAGAAATTACATCGAAAGTGGTTATGCTCCATTTTGATTTACTTGTGTTGATTTGCGAATTTCACTTTCATTCAACCCCTACTTAATTGTTTAATTTTTTGGTTATCTTTATTTTCATTTAAATCACATTTTTACAACCTTATACAAAGTTAGGATTCGATTAGTTCACTAATTCCTTGTGGGATCGACACCTCATATACTATGTTACGACTCATGCGCTTGTAAAATATTAAGGTATTTATAAGATTAAAACTTGCTAAACAAGTTTTTGGTGTTGTTGCCAAGGAATTAGTTTAGGACTTTTTAAATTCCTTTTTTAAAAGGAATTAGTATCCTTTTCTGATTGTGGTACCCAATCACATAAAGAAAAAAAGAAGGAAGTTTGGGCGCAAAACAAAAGACACATCAATTTGGACATCACAAGGCAACTAT
Organism: Erythroxylum roraimae; assembly: GCA_027568915.1. Classification (NCBI taxonomy): domain Eukaryota; kingdom Viridiplantae; phylum Streptophyta; class Magnoliopsida; order Malpighiales; family Erythroxylaceae; genus Erythroxylum; species Erythroxylum roraimae. The sequence goes on from JAOSBL010163486.1 coordinate 7,865, forward strand.
GAGGAATCCAAAAAGTTAAATGCTAAGAAGAGATAGAAAGAACGATGATGGAGGAAATATATCATAGGGAGCAAAGGACCATTGCGAACTTCAATGAGGCGTAATTTGGTCGAGGAAGTAATCATCTTTAATGGAACACTTACAATCCAGGGTGGTAGGACCACCCAAATTTCTTTTGGTCTAATAATGTAAGAACTCAAATGGGAATTCAAGGCCGGCCAGGATTTTAACAAAATGAGTCAAGTTCATGGGATTCTAAATTGGACAAGAGCATGGACAAGCTTATGAACATGGAAGAGGATCAAAAGAGACTAAAAGGGAAGTTTGAGCAAGTAACGGAAGATGATGCCTCTTCTATTCATAACCTAGAGGTTCAAATGAGCTAACATTACAGTTCTGTAAGAAAAGTGTGGAAAACTTTTTGAGCAACATGGAAGTAAACCAAGAGAGCAATGTACAACTCTCACACTTAGGAGTGAGAGAGAGCAAGAAGAATCGCTGGAAAGATAAGCTAAGACCCATTTTGTAGAAGACCAAAAGAAGAAGAAAAAGATGAGGGATAAGAATGTAGACCCTCTATACATTCCTCCTCCACGTTACACACCGAAAATACCATTCTTAAAAAGACTTCAGAAGAATAAATTAGATGTAACATTTACAAAGTTCGTGGAAAAGCTAAAGAAATGGCAAATTTACTTGTCCTTTGTGGAAATGTTGAAACGCAGGCCCAAGTACGTAAAGTTCCTTAAAGACATATTATTTGCCAAGCAGACTTGGGATGATAATCAAATGATAGCCAAGATGGAAACATCCAGTTTCTTCATTACCAATCATATGCTCTCATAGTTGACAAATCCAAAGAGTTTTATAATACCCTGTGTAATTGGTAATTTAAAGATTTCGAAATGTTTATGTGACTTAGGCGTAAGTATAAACCTTATACCTTTGTCGATTTTTAGGAAACTGGGGCTAAGAGATGTGAAGCCAACATCTACGTGTATTCAATTGGCAAATTAGTTGATAAAGAAACCATTTGGCATGGTGGAAGATGTACGTGTAAAAGTGGAAAAGTTTATCATTCCTATGGATTTTGTCATGCTAGACTTTGAAGAGGATCAAAATTGTCTGCTAATTCTAGGTATAACATTTTTGACCATCGGAAAAGCTTTGGTAGATGTTCATGAAGACAACCTCATCCTTCGGATTGGAGATGAACAAGTGAAATTCAACATGAATAAGGTATTAAAGAATCTGAAGGAGGGTAACTCCTTCAATAGAATTGATAAAGTCAAATCTTTAAAGGAGCGAGAGGAAGAAGAACAGATGATAGTGGAGATTGAGTTTGAAGAATATAAGGAAGTCTTTGTTCAAGAAGCTGAAGAAGAAGAGAACGAAGAACAGAGGATACAGGACATGGAGGTTGAAGAAGATACAGAAGTCTCTGTTCATGAAGTGAAAGATGAAGAGGAGACGTGTTGGATCCCACTTGATTTCGGAATCCAACTCTTGCTCTGATACCACAAATGTTGGATCCCACTTGATTCTGGAATCCAACTCTTCATAATACCATAATACTTGAGCGTGGTTCCTTGTAATCTCTTTAACCAACATCGATTAATCTTCTTTATCTGATACCATAATGGTTGGATCCCGCTTGAGTCCGGAATCCAACTCTTGTGAAAACATGAAACGTGATCTTTTCATTAGTCCTTATTTTCGGATTTCCAACACTCTCCGGAACCATGAAACGTGAGTGTAATCAAAGCAATCACCTTAACCCTATAGGGTTGATTCATTTAACCCTCATAAAGCATGAGCGGATTTTCTTGTTAGGGTTACATTCAAAGTGCCCTCATTAGCCATCATCGGTTCCTCATTATTCTTATAACATCTCTAGACACAAAGGCCAGCCCACACAACAATATCACAATAATCACAATTTACTTCTTCAAAATTTTAGTTCTTAGTCTCTAGTTTATTGAGAAACAAGAACCACCTCATTCGGAGCTCTATAGCTCAAGATATGCTTAAAAACTCAAAGCGTGTTCATAACCCTATCATGCTCTTTCAACCGATCCCTCACTTCCTTTCAATCAATATTTTTGAATTTAACACCAATGGCTATAAATTTTTTTGGGAAGGTAGGACAATGTGTTAGAAATCTAACGCTTCAAGAATCACCTCAATCAGAGGTCGGACGAAGAAGTTATGGCCAAACTAATTTAGCATGTTCATGTCCTTACTCATATTGAACAGGCCTTGGTGCAATTGCCATAACTCTCACTAGAGATGTCAGATTGACTTTGTTTTTAGATGGTTTGAAAGTAGACTTCTTGTGAAGACACCAAAATGAAATTATAATGTTTGGAGGGTCAAAAAACACAGACCGTATAACACAACAGGGGCAGGCTGTGTAACCTTCAAGTGTAACAGTGCTCCTGGATCGGAAACACACGGGCTGTGTGATTTTACACGGGTAGGCCATGTAACCTTCGGCTGTAACAGTGCTCCTGTGTTGAAAACACATGGACTGTGTGATTTTACACGGGTAGGCCGCGTAACCTTCGGGTGTAACCAAATTTTCACCCTCCAAGAACCCTCCAAATGATCCTAAACCCATCCTATCATCCTTTTTACTCATAATCTTGCCAAATTCAACTCTTTCTACTCCGAAAATGCTTCATATACTCTAATTGTTCGGGATACACATCCTCTACGACATCCTGAATTGTAATGATCATAACTTTCAGCCCCGATATCCAAAAATTGCACACTTTATATCGTTGGAAAGATCGAAAGACAAGCTACAACTTCTATGAAGACAACTTGGTCAAATTCCTCATAGATTAATATAGAGTTTCTCCTAAAATCAAAACACACATTTTACCCTCATGAAAAACTTGGAAATTTGCACTATAAAAACTTGGATTATCATGAACATAACCATTCAACTACCAATTGGAATTCATCAAACTCTCAACCTCAATTCATTTGACTCCTCATATTTAATAACACTCATCATTCACCAAAAATCCTATCTTTCTTTTCCATAATATCTCGCTTATATATATATAACAATAGTTCATATTCAAAGTTCATCAACTCATCATCCATGCACAAATTCACATTTCAAATCCATACACAAATCCTTATTTCATTTACATCATAAATTAAGAGTTTTACAAACTTCAATGGCATTTTCAAGCCACATTACATCATCAATATCAAAAATCCAAAATACAAAAGATACAAAATCTCATAATTCTCAACATATGTCTAAAGCCTTATTTTTAAGTCAATCTAACTTAAAATACAAAATATGCATAATCAAATGGATTCTTTGACTTTCTTTCATCCGATCTCTTTCTCATCACCTGGAGATGGGACGGAAATGGGGGTGAGCTTAAAAAGCTCGTGGGTAACAAGTTTATAACCGAGAAACAAGCAAAAACCATTGAAATATTTATTTCCATTGTAAAGTTCAAATTGAAATCCATGTAACATATATTTCCCAAATTCACAACTAATCAAGCAATTCATAAACATCAAACATGATGAATTAATCAAATTTGTCACAAATACACATAAG
>JAOSBL010163602.1:0-11442 GCA_027568915.1 Erythroxylum roraimae
AAAAGCTAATCTGTAACAGTTGAAAAATGTTATAAATAGTTAATTAATAACATTTACAAAATGTAACATAAAATCATCTGTGGCTATTAATAAATGCTATAATAAACTCAATAATGACATTTAAACAATGTTATGAAAAAATCATTTTTAACATTTCAAAAATGTTACAAAATACATATCTACAGCAATTTAAGGATATTAAAAAAAGTTAATATATAACATTTTAAAAATGTTAGAAATAACTAATTTATATCATTTATAAAATGTAATATAAACGCATTTATAGCTATCAATAAATGTCATATTAAACTCGACAATAATATGTCAAAACTGTTACTAAAGCATTATATCTTTAGTGACATGGGCTGTCATAGCATTCTCATTAGTGTTACCATTCATATTTAATAGCACTTATTACCTGTTACCGTATATCGTTTTTGTTGTAGTGATGCTAGATGTCGCCATATTATTTCAACATGTGTCCTTAAGCATGTAAGCCACTTATCTCTTCCATAAGCTACCAAATGTCACCATTTAATCAGTCCATATGTCTACTAATTATTGGTCCACATGTCACACATTAATTGGTCCAATTGTCATTTACTTACTAGTCCATTTGTCAAACATTTAACTATACTAAATGTCACTCAATTTTAGACTTACTCATCCAAAATTTTCATGTATCAATTTATCCTACCACTTAACATTTGTCCTAGTCCAAATGTACCTCAAATTCACCAAAAATTTCGAAATAATGCTAATGGTCTCCGAATAAATGTTTAATGCAAATAACTCACAATTCACATTTTAATCACATTTATAAATCAATTATACCTGAAAATATCATGAATGCATGTACAGTCATATTAATGTGCAAAACTCATTATTCACGTGTATGAGTATGTCATATTTTGCATAAGCATGAATTGTACTTTCTCATTTCTCAATAATTTCTCATATTCACTATTCATCTTATCATGGGTAACGGGATGTTACAAATGATATCTTAGGAAACTCTAGGTTAGTCAAGTATATAAAATTTATCATTCCAAAATCATACCAATCTTGAATAATTTGAGGATGAGTGCCTTGTAAAAAGTTTAGTCTAGGGTATATCCCATGAAAATCAATGTAATATGTATCATTTTTTTTTGTAGAGAGTATATATGAGATCCCACATCGGTTGGGGAGGAAAATGAATCACGCCTTATAAGGGTGTAGATACCTCTACTTTACAGATGTGTTCTCCCGAGTGAGTGTGCGAGAGAAACAAAACCTTGATGGCTAGGCCAAAAGAGGACAATATCTGGATGAGTGAGTGTTGATACTAGGTGTCAACCCAACCCTGAAAGATGCGTTTTTCATGCCCTAACGCACCGGATCCCATCAGAACTCTGAAGTTAAATGTGTTTAGGCAAGAGTAGTACCAGGATGGATGACTTCTTGGAAAGTCTTGTGGAAAACCAAAACTGTGTGGGCTAGGTCCAAAGCGGACAATATCTGTGGACAGTTGGTCTGCGTTGTTACAATGGTATCAGAGCCAATACGCGGGCCGTAGTGCCAGCGAGGGCGCTGGGCCTCCTAAGGGGTGGATTATAAGATCCCACATCGGTTGGGGAGGAGAACGAAGTCCGCCTTATACGGGTGTGGATACCTCTCCTTTACAGACGCGTTCTCCCGAGCGAGTGTGCGGGAGGAACAAAACCTTGATGGCTAGGCTAAAAGAGGACATTATTTGGATGAGTGGATGGTGATACTAGGTGTCAACCTAACCTTGAAAGACGCGTTTTCCATGCCCTAACGCACCGGATCCTATCAGAACTCCGAAGTTAAATGTACTTGGGCAAGAGTAGTACCAAGATGGGTGACCTCTTGGGAAGTCCTGTGGAAAACCAAAACCGTGCGGGCTGGGTCCAAAGTGGACAATATCTGTGGGCGGGTGGTCTGGGCTGTTACAGTATAAACCTCTTATTAATTCATAGTGTGCTTGAATAGAAGGATGACCTTTTGGGATATTATTAGTCATGAAATTTTTTTGAATCCTTTATTAGCTCGTAGTATCAGGTCGTAAAGAGATACTATCAGGAGTAACTTCGTTTGGTTGAATTTGTTGACTAATAGACTCTTTTATCATAACATAAATGCTTGTAGAACATGTATCTTCTATTTTAACCTTGTTGGTTAGGTTATAAAGTTTTTGTTCAAAATGATTGTATTGATTTATCTTGGCTTGCTATATATGGCAAAATGAAAGAAGGAACTCAACAACTTCTTTTGGTATTGAGTTGAAATTTGCAATATCTAATAAGTATCTGATTTGTGCCTAGTACGTATCAATATCTTCGGACATTTGGTCCAATAACTCAAATATCTCTTCTCTAAAGTTGACCATCTCTCGTTAGAAAATCTGTTAGAACATTATGATTATTAGATTTAATAATTTCAATATCAAAGGTATATTATGCTAATTAAATATGTCATTTTATATATCTTTTATATTTAGGTTTAGAAGGTAAATTATTCTGAATAAAAGCTTTAATTTGACTATTATCAATTCTTAATAAAAACCTTTTAGGTAATACAAAATAATAAAAATTTTGACAACTTTTACTAACGTCAATAATTATTTTTCATTTATATGATATCGTTGTTGAGTGTCTGTAAAGGTTCTTGATGTATACCTACAAAGTGACTCGTTTATCTTAATGTTAGAAGCATATCCATCTTTTTTAATATTCCACTCCATACATGATCAGAAGCGTCAATTTTAAGAATTAAATCATCATCATCTGAGGATAAATAAAGTTTTGCTAACATAGTATACAGAATCTTAATTTTCTTTACTTGTTCAATCACATAAAGTGGAAATTCAAATCTTTTATTTTTTTAAAGCATTTGAAAATGTTTTCTTATTTTAACTAGATTTTAAATAAAATCATAAGCATAATTTAATACACCGAAAAAACTTTGAACATGTTTTTTATCTTGTAACTTATCTGAGAATTGTGAATTTTTTTCGAGAATATGAGGTTGAAGTTTAACCCCCTACAATCTATTTCTATTCCAAGGAATTCTATTTCAGTTTGACATGTCTTAGCCTTTTTCTCATAAAGAGTCAAACTATGTTGTTCAGACAAATCTGCAAATGTATAAAGATGTTTAATACGTTGAGCAATTTTATTTCTAGCTATTAGAATATCATCCACATAACAATGTATGACATTATGATATTTTAAGATATTATCCATTTTTTTGAAATATTTGTGGGGCATTTTTTAAACCAAATGGTGTGACTAAACTTTCATAATGACCATATAGGGTAGAGAAAGTAGTATATGGAATGTTATCTTTATTCATTTTTATCTGCCAAAATCTACTCTTGCAATCAAATTTAAAGAAAATTTGTTTTCCTCTTATGAAGTTTATTAAATTTTCTTTATAAGGTAAGAAATATCCACCAAACACTATATTATCGTTCAATTTTTATAATTTACTACCATCCTTGCTTTATTTCTAAGTATTTCTACCTAGTTTCTAACCATAAAAGCTGGAGAAGAATATAGGGATTTACTAGACCTAATAATCTTCTAATTTTCTAATTCAAGAAGTTGTTTTTCAAATTCCTTTTAATCTTCTAAATTATATCTCATAGCAGTAACTCTAATAATCTTTTGTTTATCTATCATTTCTAAATTGGCTTCTTCTCTGTTTTTATCCCAAAATTGTAATGGATTATCATAATAATTTTACTTTATTTTTTGTTTTACTAATTCTAGTCCATCTTTGATGAAGTTTTGCATGACTGTTCATGCTTCAAATTTATGTTTCATTAGGAATATCCAAGTAAACCTGCTAAAGTCATCTACAATAGTGAGAAAGTACCTATGTCCTTTAAAAGTAGGATCATAATTGTCTCCCCAAATGTCAATATGAATCAAATCAAAAATAGCATTGTTAACAGAAGTGCTAGTAGGAAATGGTAATCTCTTCTGTTTTGACATATGATATATCTTACAAGGTTCAACATTAGAAACAGAAGGAACTAACATTTTCAATCGAGAAAAAGAGAGATGGTCTAGCCTAGTATGCCATAGTACTGAAGTTTCTTTATTACAAGTAACATGTTGTGAAACTTCGGAATTTCCACCAGTAATGACAAATTCACCTTGACCACTATTGCCTAGGTGAATAGAGTGTGAACAATTGTACTGAAAAATCACACTAGATAAATTCCCAAGAAAGACTGGAGGGTCACAGATAGTCCCACTTAAATTCCAATCTCCTAGACAGAATTTTCCTAGACATATAATTTAATAGCACAATAATTCACTACAACTATACCCAACAATAGCCATTAAATAGATAAATAAAGAACACCAAAATTTAACGAGGTTCAGCCAATTATGCCTACTTCCTCAGACACTACTAAATTGATAATTCACTATTTTATGGAAATAATACAAGTAAAATACTACAAAAGAAGAGAAGGAATTTTATCTTATGAAAGACAATTTTGTGATGCTTAAGATAGGTGAAAGAGTCTTCCTTTTATAACTTAAGAAGACTCCCCCATCTTTGTAATTCTTTAATATGGGATTTCAAAATATGCCATAAATCAACAATTCTCCACCTTGACATATTTCATATTCTTTAAATCTCTAAAAAAACTCATCTTTAATGGTTTCTTCAAATGCGCTTTATAGCACCCATTTAAATTTTTTAGCAATATTGATCAAGTCCAAACAATGTTGGAACTTAACTGCAGTCACCACCTTTGTCAACATATTAGCAGGATTCTCAATGGTCTTAATCTTCTGGATTACTACTCTACCTTCTCCTAGAACCTCTTATACAAAGTGATAATAAACATCAATGTACTTCGTCTTTGCATGATAAACTTGGTTCTTTGCTAAATGAATGACACTTTGACTATTACAATGTATTTTGATATGCTTATGTCCAATTCCTAATTCATCAAGCAATCCTTGAAGCCAAATTGTCTCCTTCACAGCTTCTGTAATTGCCATATACTTTGCCTCTGTAGTTGACAAAGCAACTGTTGACTGTAAGGTAGACCTCCAACTGACTGGTGCCTTTGCAAGAGTAAACACATAGCCAGTAGTTACCAAGTTATGAATACCGTACTGGACTCGGTACCGGGTTAAGTTCTGGAACGGAACTGTACCGGTATCGGTTAGTACCGGGTACCATTTCGGGTAATTTTTTAAATTTATAAAATAGTCCCTACAATTTTTAAAATTTGCAAAATAGTCCATTAGTATATTGTATAGTTGTACTGTATACTTTACTAGTTTACTGTTTACATCAACCATATTTTCAAAAATCTTAATAATAAATAATAATGACAATTCATATGAAATAACAATAATTTTTAAATATTTCACATATAAATAATAACCACAATTAATATAAACAAAGACAATCATCATCATACAATTATAAAATTAAAAATAATACAAAGTATTAAAAATATTACAATAATACAATTTCATCATTTTAATAAATAATATTACATCTCAGCAATTTCCAATTTCATTTCCAACACAATATTTGTGCATGTATAATTTTTCTTTTACAATATTTCAAATATGAAAAGACATCCTAAATGCGTAGTTTATCATTATAATTAATGATTAAAAAGTGTTTAAATAATTTCATACTTGCCCGAGGAAACCTTCGCACGCCTCCGTTACCTTTTGGGAGGCCTACACCCTATAGAAACTGTCTACCTGAGACTGTCCCTTGGCCCGTAGGTCCTGACCTTAAGTATGCTGTAAACTTGCTGTAAACTATGTAATTGTAAATAGAATTGTATGTAAATGATTATTTTACTAAAATAAAAAATCAACAAAAAATTAATATTTTAATTTTATGATTTGATTTTATATATTTTTATATAATAAAAAGTTCAAACATATATTTCTAAACTTTTATTAAAATTGTTATTTTTAGTTAATATGCATTATATTTTATTAATTATAACAATTTATATATTTTAGTTTTGCATATACCAATTGCATTTAACTTCTAAAGTTCTAAGTTCTAACAAGATAATTATTTATAATAATAACATAACATTTTTAATTGATAACAATGGTCCAAAATCCAAATCCAATACTAAACAAAACTTACAATACAACATACTTTCATTTCCAATTTTCAGTTTTCCATAATCAACAACAACCATACTATATTACTATACCAAACTACCAATACTAGTATACGGTCCCATTTCCAAATTCCAAATCACAAATACAGAATTGTAATTTACTAATTTCAACTTCAATTCTTCAACAATACACCTTCGACAGCACACTTTCCATTTTCAATTCTTCAATTCACAATACACTTTCTATTTTCAATTCTTCAATTCTGCTTCAACTTTAATTAGGCTTCAACTTCAACTTCCTTCAATTCAGGTCAGCACAGTAGCATACGGTGCCCAATTTCAACTTCAATTTTCAACTCAAACACTAGCAGAATTACAACCAATTAAGAAACTCAAGCAATCCCAATTTCCCAATACGGCAATACCATCGGCAATCAACAATAACAATCACAAATTCATCATCCAACTTTCAGAAATCCATCATCCAACACAATAAAAAATTAAATCAAGTAGGAAAAACATGATAAATGACAGAAAACACACACCCAGGAAAAACCCTTCGGTGGTGTGACTGGTGGTTCGGTGGGGCGGCGGTGCGACAGAGAGAGGTGCTTGGTGCAGTGTGTGGTGGTACGGTGGACCTCAGTTGCGACGGTGACGACTGTAGCGGTCGACGACGTCTTCGGGTGGCGTGGACGAAGATTGAAGATGAGTTGATGAAGACGGCGAGCGAGCGCGAGACCACGACAGAGGAGGAGAGGAGGAGCTCAGGGAGGCGGAGGATGAGGGTGAGGCGGCGTCGACGGTGAGAGTTAGAGAGAGAGACGATGAGAGTTAGAGAGCAGCGGGCGCGACAGAGAGAACAGAGAAGAGAGATGAGAGAAGCGGTAGCGGCAGTCGGGGGAGGGGGCGATTTTAGTTTTAGGGTTAGAAAATTTTTTATTTGCAAAATGATCCCTAGATTTTTTAATTTTTACGAAACCGTCCAGAATTATCTAGTTGGTAAACAGTCGGTACCGACCGAAAATTTTCTTCGGTACCAAGCACACCCGCACCAATACCATTTTTCGATCGGTACGTACCATTCGGTACGGTACAAAATTCATTTCCTTGGTAGTTACCAGCATAGTCGGAATCTCAATATCCAACTACACATTGATCGTCTTGATTATCCCGTTGAAATACCAAACCAACATTCTACGATGTTCAGAATGTATCGTAGAATCCATTTCACAGCTTGCCATTGTTCCTTTCTAGGATCATGCATATACCTGCTCATAACCCCAACTGCCTGTGAAATGTCGGGCCTTGTTCACACCATAGCATACATCAAGCTACCAACCACATTTGCTTACAGTACTTTAGTCATATACTCTCGTTCTGCATCTTTCTTTGGAGATAGGGATGCAATGTAGCGATGCATTGAGCTTTATATGAGGAGCGAGCGAAGTACTAACAGGTTTTGTCTTCTCATTCATGCCAAAACATTGTAGTACCTTTTTCAAATATTACTTTGAGTCAAACATAGTCTCCCCAACTTTCTGTCTCTACTTATCTCCATGCTGAGAATTTTCTTGGCTTCACTAAGATCCTTCATTTCAAACTCCTGATTCAACTGAATCTTCAATCTCTCAATTTCTCTTTGATTCTTTGAAGCTATCAACATATCATCAACATACAGGAGAAGATAGATGTAGGATCCATGTTGTAGCTTATGAAAGTACACATAGTGATCATATTTGTTTCTTGTGTACTTTTGCCCTATCATAAACTTGTCAAATCGCTTATACCACTGCCTCAAAGATTGCTTCAATTTGTACAACGATTTTTCAAGCTTGCACACTATAATCTCTTTTCTAGCAACCTTAAAACCTTCGGGCTGAGTCATATAGATTTCCTCTTCTAAGTCTCCATATAAAAATCCAATTTTTACATCCAATTGAACTAGTTCCATGTCAAATTATGCTACCAAAGCCAATAAAATTCAAATGGAGGAATGTTTTACAATTAGAGAGAAAACTTCATTATAATCAATTCCCTCCGTCTGAGCATAGCCTTTAGCCACCAGCCTTGCTTTGTAGCTAACATTATCCTTACTAAGAAATCTAACTTTCTTTGCATATACCCATTTGCATCCAATTGCCTTCTTTCCCTTTGGGAGACTAGCTAGCTTCTACGTCTGATTCTTATGAAGGGAATGTATTTCTTCATTTATGGCTATTCTCCACTTTCTTCTTTTGAACTTTGGACTGCTTCCTTATAAGTTGTAGGAATGTCATCAATTTCAATTGGAGATGCATAAGCTGCCATATTAACATAACGAGTAGGTACTTGAATGTTCCTTTTTAGCTTTCTCAATGTAATTAGAAATTGTTGTTGTGGAGGTTCTTGAGTTGGAACCTCTTTTTCATCTGGCTCCTCTTCTACCATAGGAGTTTCTACATCTGCTTCATCATTTGCTGGGGTAACAATTCATCCTTCAAGCTCCACCTATTTTCGAGTACCATTTGTGAGCTTTATATTTTCAATTTTCACCTTTCTTAATATGGTAGATTCGTTAAAGGAAACATCCCTATTGAAAATTATTTTCTTTGACTCTGGGCACCAAAGACGATATCCTTTTACACCAGAGGTGATCCTTATGAAAATTGACTTCTTTTCACATGGATCCAACTTTTACTCCTTAACATGATAGTATGCAGTGGAACCAAACACTTGTAAGGAATCATAATCTATAACAAGTTTTTCAAACCATTTTTCCAATGGTGTTTTAACACCAATAGTAGTTGATGGAGGGCGATTGATGAGATGACAAGCGTATGGAATAGCCTCAACCCAAAATTCTTTGCCCAACCCAGCATTAGACAACATACACTGAACTTTCTCCTGCAATGTCCGGTTCATATGTTATGCCACCCCATTTTGCTGTGATGTATTCTTGATTGTGAAGTGTCTGACAATACTTTCATCTTTGCAAACTTTTAAAAATAGATTGCTCTTGTACTCTCCATCATTATCTGTACGGAGACACTTGATCCTTCTACCTGTTTGAGTTTCTACCATCTTCTTCCATTTGAGGAAAACTCTCAGCACTTCATCCTTAGTCTTTATAGTATACACCCATACTCTTCGGAAAAAATCATCAACAAAGGTTACATAATAGTGTTTTTCCTCCCAAAGAAGCTGTTTTGGAAGATCCCTATACATCAGAGTGAACATAACCTAAAACACCCTTCGTATCATGGATTGCAGTGCTAAATTTCACTCTTATCTGCTTCCCTTTGACACAATGTGCGCAAAGTCTAATTTGCAGGCTCAAACTCCTTTTAACAATTCTTGATTTACTAACATCTTCAAGGATTTTTCACCTGCATGTCTCAAGCGCATATGCCACAACCTAGTTGCTTCTAGCTCTTGATCATCATTAAAAGCTACTACTGTTGTTCCAATAACTGCATTACTTTGGTAATAATATAGGTTATTATTTCTTTGAATTCCTTTCATTATCACAAGTGCACTAGAGATGACTTTCATTACTCCATTTGCTGCAATTATAATATAGCCCTTTGATTCTAGGACTCCCATAGAAATGAGATTCTTCGTCAAACTTGGCACGTATCTAACACCTGTAAAAGTCCTGGTTGTTCCATCATGATTTCTTAAGCAAATTGAACCAATCCCATTTGTTGTGCAGGGATTGTCATTTGTTGTGTAAACAACTTCACCTTTTAGCTCTCTAAAATCAAAGAACCAATCTCGATTGGGACACATATGATAGCTACAGCCTGAATCGAGTAGCCATGGACTAGGAGGCTTATTGAGGATGTAACAACCAATGAAAGATCTGAGTCTACATTTTCACACTCAGCAACATTCGAATTTGCAACAGCCATTCCCTTATCAGGTTTGTTTTTATTCTTCAACTTTGGACAATCCTTTTTCCAGTGCCTTTTTTCCCGACAAAAAGCACATTCATCTATGCTCAATTTGAGCCTCGACTTCAATCTCCCTTTCTTTCCTTTAATCTGGCTCTGTGAATAGCCTTTGACTACCAAAGCTTCTGCTGCTCTACTTGTACATTCTTCCTTTTTCTTCCTTCTCAATTCACGACTGTACAAAGCAGCTATAACTTCACTAAGAGACATATCAACCTTCCTATGAAGTAAAGTAGTTTCAAGAAACTCAAACTCTTCAGGAAAGGATCCCAACAACATCAAAGCTAGATCTTCATCTTCAAATGTCACATCCAAATTCATTAAATCAGTAATTAATTGATTAAAACTAGTGATGTAATCATTTATAGTGGTACCCAGAATATAAGAGAAATGAAACAATCTCTTCTTTATATGAAGCTTATTCTGACTGCTTTTCTTCAAGAATTTCACTTTTAACGCATTCCATAATTTAGATGCAGAAGTTTCTTTCGAGAAAGCATAATTTTGCCCTTTGGAAAGACACGATCGAATTGTACCACATGTTAAATGATTTATAGTCTTCCAATCTTTCTCCTCAACATAATCTAGTTTCTTTTCTTCAATGGTGATGTCAAGACCTTGCTGAAAAAGAGCGTCTTGAACTTCACTTTGCCACATACCGAAATGACCCATACCATTAAAAATCTCCACCATAAATCTTGCATTTGTCACAGCAGTCCTTGCTAGAATAGATGAGGTAAAAGCTGTCGATGTGGTTGGTGCAGTCGTATCTTTGATTTCTGTCATCTCTGCTACAATTTCTATTCAATAGCTATCAATGCATAATGCCAATAGCCAAAAGAAAAATATTTTCAGATGTGGAAGATCAGACCACGCTACAACCACAGAGCATACTAAGAAAAAACCTTGGCTCTGATACCAATTGTCGTGAAACTTCAGATTAATTTCCATCAGAAATGACAAATTCACCTTGACCACTATTGCCTATGTGAATAAAGTGTGAACGATTGTATTGAAAAATCACACCAGATAAATTCCCAGGAAAGACGGGAGGGTCACAGACGGTCCCACTTAAATTCTAATCTCCTAGACATAATTTTCTTAGACATGTAATTTAATAGCACAATAATTCATTACAACTATACCTGACAATAGCCATTAAGGCTTTGTTTGGTTGAAAGGTTAGGAATGGAAGGGGATGGAACGTAACACATTTTCATCGTTTGTTTGAGGGTTCCATAATGGAATGGAATGAAATGGGATGGAAGCGGAGGGTTTTATGTTACGTTCCATTCCATCCTAAACAGTGAAAATAAGAAACCTCCGATTCGGAGGGTTTAGGATGGAACGTAAACTAATAAATACATACTACCTAAT
>JAOSBL010163774.1:0-11432 GCA_027568915.1 Erythroxylum roraimae
TCGCCAAGATCCTTGATAGTGAATGTATCATGAAGATGCTGTTTAATGTGAATAATGGCGTTCAAGTTATCACCAGCTACGATGACATCGTCCACATACACCAAGAGGGCCAAGAAACCATTACTGTCAGTCTTGAGAAACAATGTCTGATCCGATGTAGCTTGCGTGAAGGCATATTCAAGTAATGCGGAAGTCAATTTCGCATTCCATTGCCGACTAACCATGTTTGCGAAAATTGAAACAGCGTAGTCCATGCCGGTGGTTGGTAGTAGTAAGGCGGCTGATTTGAGGAGGGTTGCGGCGACCAAAGGGTCGAAGTGGCGGCGGGTTTTGAGGAGGAAGGCATGGACTTGATTGAGATCTCTGGTGGTTCTGCAATGTTTCAGGATTAGGGATTTGGGGTTGTCTGAAAAATGAGAGATTGTAATTGTAGTGGCCATGGGAATTGGGAATTTGGGCGGGAAAATTGAGAACTGTGGTGGCCGGACCGTTAGGTATTGAGATTTGAGATACACCGAACTTAAAGGTTTAAGTATTTGATTTCAAAAAAAAAAGGTTTAAGTATTTTTTTTTCTTATTTATTTACGTTGACTTCACGAAAAAACTAAATATAAAAGTAAACCCCACATCCCGGTCAAAAAGGTCAAACGACGTCGTATACTGGACAGTTAAATTCCCCAATGCCAGGTGAACGCACTAAAAATTAGAGTTGGGAATTTGATGTCTTGTTAATATTGTGCTTGAGGTGATAAAGACACGTTAAAAGCAAAATGCAGTTGAACGGAACAAAATATTCAAGAAGTGTTTCCACAATTAAATTTTATTGAACAGATATATTTATTTATAGATAAGATTATTAAATTATATATGAGATATAGAATCTCAATTTCAGCTAATTTTAATCTTAACACATGAATTATACAAGAACATAAAATTATAATTTTAGCTAATCTTAATCTTAAAACCCCTTCCTTAAATTCAAATTGAGATAGTAGATATCGATTTGAGTTTGTCTAGTAAATCTTGAAAATGAGTTATAAGATGCATTTTAGTTAAAATGTTAACTGCTTGGTTGGGTGAAAAGAGTATGTATAAAGTGATAGTCAATTTTAATGCATTCTATACATTTATGAAAAATATCATTGTGACAAAATTTGTATAACTCCTCTAAGAGATAAAAGAATTGTCCAAGAAGAAACAATAATTAATTGTAATACCCCACTGCTATAGAGTACATACCGGAATACCCTGAAAATATCTCAGTACATAATCTATAATAATAGCATGTTAGAGCAAACACATAACCAACTTAATCATGGTATCACCTAATATCCATAAAAGTCATCACATTTTAAAACCAAACTGAATTCCTCATTCATTTCATAAAATCAAACTTACATTGTAATTTTACAAACCATCCGAATATGTACAATCATTCAAACCTATTACAAAACACACTATAAACATGAGGATTTTTACAAAAGGTCTAACTAAATTCCTTCAGTCTTAGCTGACCAACCTTTGAGTCATTTCTTCACAAAATACAAGAATTAATCTTCTTGTAGAGTTTGTTTGTCTTTGATATCCTCACTTGATCTTGAAATATCAACATTGCAATTTTGATGAATTTTGCGAACTCAACGATGTAACCATCATCGATGGTTCACCTAATTCATACCACATAACAAATCATATAAGCACATAATTCACAACTTTCCATTTAACAAATTGCACCATGTAGCATTTATTCCACATACCCATTTTCATACAAATACTTATCCACCTTAAAATTCAATCAATCAATCAATTACACTTATTAAGTGTATATGCAATGCATATGTGACCCATTTTCAATTATTACGTTGTTGTGACTGAGTGCCTAAACTGTTTCGTATCTATTGTGAATACCGGGTTCATTGATAACTGTCTCTTACCCATTGCAGATACAGGGCTCATTGTATATATCGAGCCTTTAGCTCTATACCACATTTCGGAGCTTTAAACTCGTATTCGATGGCTACTCATGTCACAACTGTTATTATCTAATCATGCATTCATGTATGAAATGCATCACAATAATATTCAATCATTCCCATTCTTAATCTCATTCCCATTCAAACCCATTTATAGTCCCATTCTCATTTATCATATTCAATCAATCATTCACAATTTAAATCACAATTATCATCGGACCTTAGTTCGGCATTTAACAAACATATTGAGTAAACACATAGTCAGTCCAAATTCACATACAAGGAGCACTTCAATATCACATTCATCAATCAATACCTCGGACCTTCATATCCGAAACCAGTACAATCAAATTCACATTCAAATCACAAACACTCCCAATACAGTCCCGAATATCAATCTCCTCGAACAATCAATTGTTCGAAATCATCAATGTCACAATTATATCAATATCTAATCAATATAGAAAAATCAAGTTGAATAAAAATATTATGAACATAACACATTTCTAAATCGAGGTCACACATCTAGGTTACTCACAAATCACTCCAGAAAGCTATTGCCTTGAAGTTCCGGCAATGTCTGGATGATGGCGCTCAATGTGCTCCTCTATAACATATAATACATACGCATATCAAATTTTGGACAATTATGAATTCATTTATGCACATTCATGTATACTAAATACGTACAATGCATGTTCATGACAATTCCGGGTTCCTTAACATTATTCTTGTCACAAAACTCATTCATATATCAATACTCAAATGATCAATTCAAATTTGTCTAAAAACATATTTTTGGGTCCACTTTGCATGATTATTCTCATCAGGAAATTGAACTAATTTGATAACACTTTCTTCTAAAAAATTGTTCTCCCATGTCTTAAGTTTCCAATGATACTAAGATCATGCAATTTGGTTCATTATTCTAAGAGTTATGCTTAAAATACTACAGACTGAGTACATTTAAAATTTTGGCTAAGGCATGATCATGCATTCAAAGTTGTACAACTCATATCTCTCAATTCCAATATCCAAAAATTACAAACTTTATACCAATTGAAAGATAAGATAATAAGCTACAACTTTGTGAAGACAACTTAGCCTAATTCATTCTACATCAATACAGTTTATTCAATAACAATAGGACATGATTTCTGTCCCTAATAGTGCTACAGCCTAAGCCAAGACTTAGTTTCATGCCAATTTTGAAAGTTTTAGAGACAAAATTAAAATTTGACTTCTTCAAAAAAGTTGTAGATATATGTCTCTATTTTAATTTGAATTAATAATCAACTCATTTAGAAATCCATAGATCAAGTTATAATCAGAATACCGAAGTATGTTCATGAAAATTCTCCAGTTCATAACATTCCAGCAGACTTCCACACTTTCACCCTATCAATCATTTTCAAACCAATTTAGATAGCTCTAAATTTTTATGGAGAGAAAGAAAAATGTCTTAGGAATATATTGGTTGAAGTTTCAAGTCATTTGCAAGTCAGATGAAAAAGTTATAGCTAAAAGACTTAGAGATGTTCAGTAAAATACTCTAGTTCATAAACTTATACATGCAAACCATCACTTTTTCTCTCTCTAAAACGCAGATCTTTATCTTCTTCACTAAAAACCCAGACTTTTTTTCCACATTTTTGCTCTTTCTTTCCATTCCAAACTTATAAATTTTGCATTACTACACCCATTACAATTTCTAAACAGATCAAATGTGAGTTTATATGGTAATCACCAACAACCTGAAATCTCACATTCACCTTCTCTCTCTACTGCGTTTTTTTTAACTTCTGCACTTCTTGTTTTTGAATTCATCATTTTCAATAGCACTCTCATTATATCTTACACTTTCCATTTTAGTGCTTTTCCCACATCACGGTATCTCCGAAAACTTTTCCCTTAGCTCTAAACTCAATTAACATCACTTCTAAACATGCATGCAGTACACAGAAAATTAACAGACCAACGTGAATAGTCAATATTTTCAGCTAATTCACCAATATTTCATCTAACTCATTCCTCAAGTTTATTCACCGAAACTCTTCTGCCAAACTTCTCATGCATGTATTCATTTATACAGTAAAACAACATCAGAGTTACTTACTTGATTCAGCTATTTGCAGCAGTAAAAGTAAATCAAATGCACAGAAATTTCACAGCTGATGTTTCAACAGAATCTCCAGTATTGACAGTAATGAACAGAGCTTCAGTGGTTGAAAGGAAATTATAATAACTCCACAAAATCAAGTAACAGTCAGGTTGGTAAGTTTGAAATCGATGTGAGATCAAAACAGGGTTCTAAAAGCAGAGAAAATTCAGAGGAAACAATTTGGGAAGCATTTGATGATCAACCAAATGCTTCTCACCCTTCTCCAGAAACAAACGTGGTAACATGTGTCCCTTGCATGTGAGCCACGTGGCTACATGCAAGGCTTCCGAATGTCACTATTTCATTGGTCCATAGTCTAGTCCAAAAAATACCCCAAATTTTTAAAAATTCCTCAAAATTCACCAAAAATCCAAAATAATCTAAATGTTCTCCAAATAAATTTTCAGCTCAAATAATTTACAATTCACATTTTAATTGCATTTTTAACAATCAATTATACCCAGAAAATGTCAATAAATGCATGTACAAATAATTGTAATGTGCAAAATCAATAATATCGTGTGTGTGTGTGTATGTGTGTATGTCACATTATGCATAAGCATGAATTATGCTTCCTAATTTCTCATTAATCTCTAATAAACACCATTTTAACCTTAATTCAAGTGACTTGATGTTACACTAATAATAGAATCAGGATCTATTGGATTACCAAATCATTCAACATTACAACAGCCACATATGTTATCACGAGAGAGTTACCAAAGAAGTGTAATCCATGGAAAAGAGTTACTTTAATATAATAAAGTATTCGAATCATGATAGAAAAATGAGAGGAGTAAGGAGTAGACATCAAGTATAGAGTTTTCCTTAAACATTTTCAATACCTAAATAACTTCGACACACATTAGGCTTCCATAGTTTTAGGATAAAGTCAACTATAATAAAAACTCATTATTTGGCCACTAGCACTAAAAGTGAATTTGGAAGCAATTTTGGATACTAAAATTGTTGATAACTTTCATGAAATTGCTTGCATAATTAAATATTGAGGTCCCTTCGACTTTCACCACAATAATATATCAAAATGCTCATTAATAATGGTCACAATATCTACTTCCAAATATTTATCCAACTTTATCCTATTATAAGAAGTCCCATCCCTTTTCTCTTTTATGAATTCTTTAAAACAAAAGGTCAAACTTCCATCTATATTTGGTGATGGTGTATTAACAAAGATGAAGCTCATATTAAATTACTATGATGTAGCACTTTGTCCATTCTTAATTGATAATTATTAAACAAATCATACCAAAATTGTTTAATAATATCGACATGTCCTTCAATCCAATCACCATACAACTATCAATAGAAAATTGAAGTTCCTCCATCTTATTCCTTGGGTTTAACAGATAATGACTATCATGGTATTAACAATCATAGACCATTAAGTATTACATTTTTCCATCATTTGATATGCCATTGTTTGAATCACCTCATTGGAATAAGATATCCACTCAAATAATGCTAGTTTAATATCATACATATTAGTAAAACAAATGTGTGAAGCTAGATATTTTGTTCTTGAGAACAAACTCAGTAACAGTACGATATTGTCAACTTCATATAAATTGTTTTAGCTAACTCCTATTGCTTTTCTGATGGAAAATAAGTATATTGAGAATTTCATAGTCTCAACATGATAAATATCTCAATATACTTAGTTCTAGACTTTAGCATCTTGAATATTGAATTCAATTATGTTGGACAATCCAAAACTAGCTTCTTTATGCATAGAATGCGTAGTTATCATGTATTTTCTTCAATTTTTTTACTAATTTAGGTGTTGCACTCTATTATATTACACTATTTCAAATTACCTCAACCTTTATATTTATTATCTCCAACCAATCCTTCACTATTAGATTCCTAATATGTGCAGAAAAACACATAAGGTATAAGCTCCTATCCATTAGCAATCTCCTAATTCATAAATTGGTCTTCACTTTTATGATCATAGCATCGTTTGAGCTACAGTTATTTGAAGTTATAATTGAGAGTTTCATGTCGATGTTTCAATCCGTTAAGCATTCTGCCAATACAATTGTCAACCTATCATTTGTATGCAGCTTTAAGACATAAATAAACCTCTATTTAAAATATAAACACATATCAATTATGATATAATCAATAAACAAATGATAACAAAATTAAAGAATATACCTTAAGACTTAACAACATAAAGTCTAGTTATTATCAATATAATGCGTTGCCACCTCCATATAATCCTTGTTTTGGTTGCCAATCATCCATATATCTGATGTGATGGCAACTCGTTCTTCATTACTTAACAATGTCTTTAATATACATTGATCTCATGTTTTTCTGAATTCCAAAATATAAGCTTTAAACATATCTCCCATAGTTAAGACCGTCGACAATTCAAACATTTAGTCACTTGATTCTACATTCTTAGCTGCTGAATGTAGTTCCAATGCATTTCTACTAGGATGTATAGCTTAGGTTGTTGCTTACGCTCTCTCAAACCGCATCTTTGTTCAATCATCTTATCGGGTACACATCCTTTTCATTCTAATCACAAAGTAACATTTTTTTTCTCCTATTCAGACTCAAAATTCATATTCAAGTTCACTTCCTCAATAGAATTCACAATTCTATATCCTCAGTTCTTGGGCTTTGATAATTCTTTCACACGAACAAATTTTAAAATTCAATGTAGCTAATAATAATACGTCATTGTGCCCCAAAATTTAACTCGATATTCTATTCTTTTTTTTACATTAGATTTGGAAACCTCGAAATCTGAATTTGTAACGTATTGCTACTAAATTTTCTGTTCAATGCATCAGATTATAACACTAGCTTTAATAGGAAATACTCATTTATACCTCCAAATCTTCCAATAACTCTATTCATTGTCTTGGTTTTATATATTCAATCCTTTCATACTCAATAATTACCTCAAACTTAATGATTTGTACATTCCTGAAATGACTCTGCACATCAATGTCTCCAAGCTCTCAAAGCAATTACTATTATAGCAATTTTAAACCGAGTATCCAAAATCAACTCATAAGATTTTAATTGTCTCTATGCATACAAAATCACTTTATACTGTTACAACAGATTGTATCTTAATCTCCGATGTGAAATTTCATTATATATTGTAAAGTCTCCAAATCCAAATGGCATAATTAACATTGAGGTTATAGTTTCCTCAAAATTCTTTTTACATTCATCCGTCATACGATTCACACGTTTTTCCCCAAACATTTTTGTTGAGGGCTAAGATACATGCTAAGATCAGTAAGAATCTCTTAACAATTCATGGTAGTATCTCATATACATCTAGTTCAAGAAAACTCTGGATCTCATATATATTCCTTGGCATTTCTTACTTTTTCATTACCTCTACTTTCTTTGGGTCTCTCAATATGCCATGTTCAGATACTGTACGACCCAACATTTTATTTAATCAAGCTAAGATTCACTCTCATTAAACTTGGCATATAATTGTTTCTACCTTCATGATATGTAAGATTTCCTCAAATGTTCAAAAATATTCTCTTCGCTTCTCGAACACGCTCCAAATATCCTCTATGATCATAGTCACTAATTGATACAATTTTTTTATTTTCACATGGATTTATTCTAATGGCCACTCATTCATACTAGTTTCTCCATATATTTCAATTTATTTGCAATCATAACTTCCAGTGTTGGTAACACATTCATCAGATATAATTTGTTTCTTTATATAGAAGATACTGTGATCCTAAATCCTCCTCACATTAGTAATAATGTCTCCTCAAAGTCAGTAATCCAATCATATAGTTGAATACTTCACATCAAACAAAATGTGTTTACTCTCAATAGCACATTCTACCTCTTATGCTTGAGTCTTCACTAGGGATATGACTCCAATATTCACTTTTGATTCATTACATTTTCATTTATGATTTAATCACTCTTAAACTGAACCGGCTAATCAACTTAACCTAATTTAGGAAAATTCTTCTTTGAAATAAAATTTCTTGCTACTATCATTGATATTGTTCATATAATCCTTATCAATCAACTGTCTTAATCATCGCTTATCGATTATTCTTAATACCTCAAGAAGATCAATTTCAACTTTTCATAATATCTCAATATGATCAATTTATGCCATAACTTATATGATTAGAACATCTTTTATAATAAGGCTCAGTAAGACATTAAGCAAATTCTTTTACTCTAATACCTTGGTATATACCATCCAAAATCATTACATCTTATCTAGAGATGTATTTATGTCAATTCTCTAATTAATAACATTCGCTAATGATACTTGAATTCCAATTAATTCTAGACAACAATTCTATCCTTGTTCCTGCCCATGATTGGGGTATCCCCACACGATCTTGACAGAGACCTATTTTTGTCAGGCCACTAACGCGCCCTGCACTTTCCTCCTCTCATTATCAAACATACTAACATCAATTTTATTCCAATTTTCCAGAATTTACCTCTTCTGAGGCTACCTCATTTCGTAATGAGTCAACTACCATATCGAGTGTATCAATTCTTCTCATTTGATTCGTCATTTTTTTCTTTATCTCATTCATACATAAAATCCTCTCTTATATACATTTCTAACTTCCTCCTTACCACACATCATTCATTTCTTATTAAGTCATTTAGGATGATTTCATTCCCCTCTTACTCTTTCCTCATTTCTATCTTATCCTTCTATTGTCATTTATTTCATCTTCCACATGTACCTCTTCAATGAATTCAGAATTATAAATGTATAAAATCATCATGCAATTCTAATCTCAATTCCACTAATATATGCTTATGGGGGATTATAACTCTTGTCACATTTTTCAACCAATCATTTCAAGTCTAAGTTCAACCTCTCAAGGTCACTTTCAACTTGGCTTGTACTCTTTAATCTAATCATTTCTACTTATAACTTTATTTTCCTCAAACGATCCACAACAATGCATTCACATTAAGTTCACATTCTAGGATATATCCTCACAGTACAATATTAACATCGTATTCCATAATACATTCACCAATACAATTGTGTTAAATCTTCGTCTGTCATATCTAATTATATACAATTTCTCATTTCTACATATCCACAACCTCCATTTTCTCACATTATGACATATCATCATTTTTCTCACTATTTCTATTAGCTTAAACACTTAACACAGGCTCATGCGTGTGACTCATACTCATGTGACTTAGACTAGGGATCAGTTGCTACTGTCTGCCATGACATGACTTAAATGCATGTAACTTGACACATATTTCAGAAAATGCCCATATAAGATAGTACTTCTGGGTTCTGATACCACATATGTAACACCCCACTCCCGTAGGACTCGAACCCGACATTGTGGGTGATATCTGAGTCCATGTCCCGAGAGGGTAGAGTGCTAGCGCACTCAAACAATCAAAAACTCAGTGCAATTTTTTTTTAATACAATCAAACATACACACATTTTGCGAAAAATCAATAATCAATTGGGCCCTTCCTTTTCATAAACCCTTTCATTCAAGAGTGTTACTACACTCATAAATCAACCTTGTTTACAACATTTTCAAATTGGAAAGTTATTACATACAGAAACATATTCAAATACACATTATATAAAAATTGCAAAAATACACAAAAAAAAGTATTAATGCAGAAGCCAACTGATCCCGACCTCTATCTCTGACTTGCATGCAATAGGTATACTCCCGTTTGCCTAACGGGGTATTCTTCTGAACCTGAAAAATATTTGCAAATTTTGGATGAGTTTTGCGAACTCAATGAGTGACCATCATCGATAGCTCACCCAGTCACATAACACTTAATTTGTATCATTTCACACTTCACATTCAATACAATTTAAATCCCTCATATTATGCATATGTAGTGCATGTAGCACCCTACTCCTGCAAGACCCGAACCCGACATCGACGGTGATATCCGAGTCCGTGCTCCGCGAGGGTAGCATGCTAGAGCACTCAATCATCGAAAATCAGTATAAATTTTTTTTAAACCATAAATACAAAATGCGGAAATCAATACTCAAATTGGGCCCACTTTCACTCATAAATATTTTCAATTAACACAAAACTATCAACACAATTATCAATAGCTATTCGGGCCCTTTCACAAATACAAAACACTTGAGTCATTTCGAAATACAAATTTATACAAAAAGTTGTCGAATATACAATTCAATACAAAATAGAGAATGCAATACAGACGCGAACTGATCCCGACCTCTATCCTTCACATGAAAGCTGTAGGTATACTCCCGTTAGCCAAACGGGGTATTCTTCTAAATCCTAAAAAACATTTACAAATTTTGGGTGAGTTTTGCGAACTCAATGAGTGACCATCATCGATGGCTCACCCAATCACATAACACATAATTCACACATCTCATTTTATTTCATATTTCACATTATTTCACATTTAATCATTCATATTATGCATATGCAATGCACATGTGGCTCACTTTCTATTTGTTACTTTGTTGTGACCGAGTGCCTAAATTGTCCCTTATAGGGCTCATTGATGACTGTCCCTCATTAAACGTTGAGCCTGAGGCTCTGAATCACTTTTAAGCTCGATGCTCATTTTCACTCGTTGAGCATTAAGCTCTAATCGTTGGCTACTCTGGTCACAACTGCCATTATTTCATGCATTCATGCAATGGAATGCATCACTCACAATTGCATATCCCATTCAAACACTTTCACATCTCATCGGACCTTAGTCCGACATTCCACAGTGAAGTGGAGAATTCACAATTTCATTTATATACAAATACAAATACACGTTCCTAACACATTTAACAATCACATTCACATACCATTTGCACTTCAATATCTCATTCATATATCACGGTCATCGGACCTTCATTGTCCGAAATTCAACAATCAAGTCACATTCATAATTCTTCATAATCACTCAATTCATAACATAAACAAAACAAACAATAAAATAAGATCATCTAGGTCTACTCACAGTACACTCCAAAATAGCAGTTGCTTCCAAATTCTGGATACGCCTGTGTACAGATGTTTAACCTGTACATCACAATTTATGCAATACACAATTCACACCCGTTACAAAACTCATTTATGCCTAAATAGTTATATGGGCTATGTACAATGCATGTTCAATGACAATCTCGGGTATATGTTCTAGATCATATATTATGCTCATTCCCATTCATAATTCATATGTGTCCAATTGAACTTAGATTTACACTTCATTTGTACATGATCTTTCTAAATTCTACTTTCAATCTTTACCCTTTGCA
>JAOSBL010163780.1:0-11432 GCA_027568915.1 Erythroxylum roraimae
GATCAAAATAAAACCAAGAAACGAACAATCAACACGCCACAATTGAGAAAACAATTGATAAGTGAAAGATAGTTCGGTAAGTAACAAGAACAAGAGAATAATGTTCTCTCTAAAAGCCGACGGCACTCAAGACAATGATCTGATTAATTCTAAAACCCTAAAACATAACTATTTATACCTAGGTCAAATAATAAAAGATTAGGCTAAAATACATGGAAGCCCAAAATAAAACGAAGTCCAAAAAAATTAAATATATAGGTTTGATATCTTCTTGGGCTTAAGTGATCGAGCAATAAATTAGCCCCCGTCACGTACGCTATCTACATGATGATCCTGACGCCTGCTCACATCAAAAGGTCCCATAAGAGAGAGAAAGTCAATATCAAAATTTGTTCTAGGCTTGATCGCTGAACAAACAACCTTTAATCAGGATGAAATTTTAGTATGTTTTCCTGAGTCTTGCCTCTTGAAATCCAACGGTTAGAATCTGATTTGGAGCTCTCTAACTTAGTATTTTCTGTCTAGCCCCTCTTGTATACGAGTTTGTATTATGTCATATTTAAGTAATGATTATTAGATTTTGTTGTGCAAAAAAGAAAAGTGCCCAAAAGATAGAGAAAGTACATATCAAAATTTGCTCTTGCCTCAATCGATGGCCAAACGACCTCTGATTGGGATGAAATTTTAGTATGTTGTTCCTGAGTCTTGCCTCTAGACATGCAACAGTTAGAATCTGATTTGAAACTATCTAATTTAGAATTTTCTTTGAGGCTCTCTTTGTATACAAATTTGTATTATATCATATATTGGTGATAATTATTTTTTTGTGCCAAAGAGAAATGTGCACAAAAAATAGAGAAAGTAAGTATCAAAATTTGGTTTAGCCTCGATTGATGACCAAACGACCTCTGATCAGGATGAAATTTTATTATGTTGTTCCTGAGTCTTGCCTCTTGACATTAAAACTGTTAGAATCTGATTTGGAGCTCTTTAACTTAGTATTTTTTGTATAGCCCTTCTTGTATACGAGTTCGTATTATGTCATGTTTGAGTGACAATTATTAGATTTTCTTGTGTAAAAAAGAAAAGTGCCTAGAAGAGAGAGAAAGTGCAAATCAAAATTTTCTCCAGCCTCAATCGATGCCCAAATGACATCTGATCGGGATGAAATTTTAGTATGTTATTCCTGAGTCTTGCTTCCTGACATCCAACTGTTAGAATCTAATTTGAAGCTCTCTAACTTAAAATTTTCCTTCTAGTTATCTTTGTATACGAGTTTGTATTATCTTATATATGGGTGATGATTATTATACTTTTTGTGCCAAAGAGAAAAGTGCCCAGAATAGAGAGAAAGTCCATATCAAAATTTATTCTAGCCTCGACGACTACCAAACGACCTCTAATCGGGATGAAATTTTAGTATGTTGTTCCTGACTCTTGCCTCTTGACATTCAACAGTTAGAATCTGAATTGAAGCTCTCTAACTTAGAATTTTCTTTCTAGCTCTCTTCGTATATGACTTTGTAATATGTCATAAATTGGTGTTGATTATTAGATTTTGTTGTTCAAAAAGAAAAGTTCCCAGAAAAGAGAGAAAGTGCATATCAAAATTTGCTCTAGCCTCAATAGATGACCAAACGACCTCTAATCGGGATGAAATTTTAGTATGTTTTTCTTGAGTCTTGCCTCTTGACATCTAACGGTTAGAATTTGAATTGGAGCTCTCTAACATGGTAGTTTCTATCTAGCCCTCCTCGTATACGAGTTTGTATTATGTCATATTTGAGTGATGATTATTAGATTTTGTTGTGCAAAAAAGAAAAGTGCCTAGAAGAGAGAGAAAGTGCTTATCAAAATTTGGTACAACCTCAATCGATGACTAAATAACCTCTGATTGGGATGAAATTTTAGTATGTTGTTCCTGAGTCTTGCCTCTTAACATCCAACGGTTAGAATCCGAATTGCAGCTCTCTAACTTAGTGTTTTCTGTCTAGCTCTCTTTGTATACGAGTTTGTATTATGTCATATTTGAGTGATGATTATTAGATTTTGTTGTGCAAAAAGGAAAAGTGCCCAAAAGAGAGGGAAAGCCCACACCAAAATTTGCTCTAGCATCAATAGATGACCAAACCACCTCTAATCCGGAGGAAATTTTAGTATGTTGTTTTTGAGTCTTGCCTCTTAACATCCAACGGTTAGAATATGATTTAAAGCTCTCTAACTTAGAATTTTCTTTCTAGCTTTCTTTGTATACGAGTTTGTATTATGTCATGTTTGAGTGACCATTATTAGATTTGTTGTGTAAAAAAGAAAAATGCCCAGAAGAGAGGGAAAGTGCATATCAAAATTTTCACCAGCCTCAATCGATATCCAAACGACATCTGATTGGGATAAAATGTTAGTATGTTGCTCCTGAGTCTTGCCTCCTGACATCCAATGGTTAGAATCTGATTTAAAGCTCTCCAACTTATAATTTTTTTTCTAGTTCTCTTTATATACGAGTTTGTATTATCTCATATACTGGTGATGATTATTATATTTTTTGTGCCAAAGAGAAAAGTATCTAGAAGAGAGAGAAAGTCCATATCAAAATTTGTTCTAGGCTCGATCGACAACCAAACAACCTTTAATCGGGATGAAATTTTAGTATGTTGTTCCTGAGCCTTGCCTCTTGACATCTAACAGTTACAATCTGATTTGAAGCTCTCTAACTTAGAATTTCTTTTCTAGCTCTCTTCGTATACGAGTTTGTAATATGTCATATACTGGTGTTGATTATTAGATTTTGTTGTTCAAAAAAGAAAAGTACCCAGAAGAGAGAGAAAGTCCACATCAAAATTTTTTCTAGCCTCGATCGACTACCATGCAACCTTTGATCAGGATGAAACTTTAGTATGTTGTTCTTGAGTCTTGCCTCTTGACATCGAATGGTTAGAACTTGATTTGAAGCTCTCTAACTTAGAATTTTCTTTCTAACTCTCTTCGTATACGAGTTTGTATTATGTCATATATTGGTGATGATTATTATATTTTTTGTGCCAAAGAGAAAAGTTTCCAGAAGAGAGAGAAAGTTAATATCAAAATTTCTCTAGCCTCAATAGATGACCAAATGAACTCTAATCGAGATGAAATTTTAGTATGTTGTTCCTGAGTCTTTCCTTTTAACATCCAATGGTTAGAATCTGAATTGGAGCTCTCTAACTTAGTATTTTCTTTCTAGCCCTCCTTGTATACGAGTCTGTATTATGTCATATTTGAGTGATCATTTTTAGATTTTGTTGTGAAAAAAAGAAAAGTGCCTAGAAAAGGGAAAAAGTGCATATCAAAATTTTCTCCAACATCAATCGATGTCCAAACGACATCTGATCTTGATGAAATTTTAGTATGTTGTTCCTGAGTCTTGCCTCTTGACATCCAACGGTTAGATCTGATTTGAAGTTCTCTAACTTGTATACAAATTTGTATTATCTCATATATTGGTGATGATTATTATATTTTTTTGTGCCAAAGAGAAAAATGCCCAGAAGAGAGAGAGAAAGTACATATCAAAATTTGCTCCTGTCTCAATAGATGACCAAACGACCTATAATCGGGATGAAATTTTAGTATATTATTTTTGAGTCTTGTCTCTTGACATCTAATGTTTAGAATTTCAATTAGACCTCTCTAACTTAGTATTTTTTTTCTCTAGCCCCCTTTGTATACGAGTTTGTATTATGTCACATTTGAGTGGTGATTATTATAAAAGTGTCCAAAAGAGAGAGAAAGTGCATATCAAAATATCCTCCGGCCTCAATAGATGACCAAACGACCTCTGATCGGGATGAAATTTTAGTGTATTATTTCTGTGTCTTGCCTCTTGACATTCAACGGTTAGAATCGGATTTGGAGTTCTGTAACTTAGTATTTTCAGTCTTGCCATATTTGTGTACAAGTTTATGTTATCTCATATTTGGATGATGATTATTATATTTTGTTGTACTAAAAAGAAAAGTGCCCAGAAGATAGAGAAAGTGCTTATCAAAATTTCCTCCAGCCTTAATAGATGACCAAACGACCTCTAATCGAGATAAATTTTAGTATATTGTTTCTGAGTCTTGCCTCTTGACATCTAACGATTAGAATCTGATTTGGAGCTTTGTAACTTAGTATTTTTGGTCTAGCCCTATTTGTATACTAGTTTATATTATGTCATATTTGAATGATGATTATTAGATTTTATTGTACAAAAAAGAAAAGTACCCAGAAGAGAGAAAAAGTGCGTATCAAAATTTCCTCTAGCATCAGTAAATGACCAAACGACCTCTAATCGGGATGAAATTTTTGTATATTGTTTCTGAGTCTTACCTCTTGACATCCAACGGTTAAAATTTGAATTGGAGCTCTCTAACTTTGTAATTTCTATCTAGCCCTCCTTGTATACGATTTTGTATTATGTCATATTTGAGTGATGATTATTAGATTTTGTTGTGCAAAAAAGAAAGTGCCCAAAAGAGAGGGAAAGTCCATACCAAAATTTCCTCTAGCCACATAGATGACCAACGACTTCTAATCGGGATGAAATTTTAGTATGTTGTTCTTGAGTCTTACCACTTGACATCCAACGATTAGAATCTGATTTGGAGCTCTCTTACTTACAATTTTCTTTGTAGCTCTCTTTGTAAGCGAGTTTGTATTATCTTATATATTGGTGATGATTATTATATTTTTTTGTGCCAATGAGAAAAGTTCCCAGAAGAGAGAGAAAGTTAATATCAAAATTTGCTCTAGCCTTGATCAATGATCAAAAGACCTCTAATCGGGATGAAATTTTAGTATGTTGTTCCTGAGCCTTGTTGTGCAAAAAAGAAAAGTTCCCAGAAGAGAGAGAAAATACATATCAAAATTTGCTCCAACCTCAATCGATGAGCAAACGACATCTGATCGGGATGAAATTTTAGTATGTTATTCCGGAGTCTTTCCTCTTGACAGCCAACGATAAGAATCTGATTTGGAGTTCTCTTTGTATACGAATTTGTATTATGTTATATATTGGTCATGATAATTATATTTTTTTGTGCGCATAAGAAAAGTTTCCAAAAGAGAGAGAAAGTTAATATCAAAATTTTCTATAGCCTTAATAGATAACCAAATGTTGTTCCGGAGTCTTGCTTCTTAACATTCAACGGTTAGAATCTGATTTGGAGCTCTCTAACTTAGAATTTTCTGTCTAGCCTCTTTGTATACAAGTTATTATTACGTCATATTTGAGTGATGATTATTAGATTTTGTTGTGAAAAAAAAAGAAAAGTGCCCTGAAGAGAGAGAAAGTTCATAACAAAATTTGCTCCAGCCTCAACCGCGGACAAAACGACCTATGATCGAGATGAAATTTTAGTATATTGTTTCTAAGTCTTACCTCTTAACATCCAACGGTTAGAATCTGAATTGCAACTCTCAAACTTAGTATTTTCTGTCTAGCCCTCTTTGTATGCGAGTTTTTATTATGTCATATTTGAGTGATGATTATTAGATTTTGTTTCACAAAAAAGAAAGTGCCCAAAAGAGAGGGAAAATCCATACCAAAATTTTCTCTAGCCTCAATAGATAACCAAACGACCTATAATCGGGATGACATTTTAGCATGTTGTTCTTGAGTCTTACCTCTTGACATCCAACGGTTAGAATCTGATTTGAAGCCCTCTAACTTAGAATTTTCTTTCTAGCTCTCTTTGCATATGATTTTGTATTATATCATATATTGGTGATGATTATCAAAAAAATTTGTGCCAAAGAGAAAAGTTCCTAGAAGTGAGAGAAAGCCAATATTAAAATTTGCTTTAGCCTTGATCGATGATCAGACCTCTAATCGAGATGAAATTTTAGTATGTTGTTCCTGAGTCTTGCCTCTTGACATTCAACGGTTAGAATCTGATTTGGAGCTATCTAACTTAGTATTTTCTATCTAGCCGTCCTTGTATATGAGTTTTTATTATGTCATATTTGAGTGATGATTATTAGATTTTGTTGTGCAATAAAGAAAAGTGCCTAGAAGAGAGAGAAAGTGCATATCAAAATTTTCTGCAACCTCAATCGACCAAACGACATCTGATCGGGATGAAATTTTAGTATGTTATTCCTGAGTCTTACCTCTTGACATCAACCGGTTAGAATCTGAATTGAAGCTCTCTAACATAGTATTTTCATTCTAGCTCTCTTTGTATACCAGTTTGTCTTATGTCATATATTGATGATGATTATTAGATTTTTGTTGCCAAAGAGAAAAGTGCTAAGAAGAGAGAGATGAAGCATATCAAAATTTGCTCCAGCCTCAGTCGATGACCAAACAACCTCTAATCGGGATGAAATTTTAATATATTGTTTCTGAGTCTTGCCTCTTGATATCCAACGGTAAGAATATGAAGCTCTCTAACTTAGTAGTTTCTATCTAGCCCTCCTCGTATATGATTTTGTATTATGTCATATTTGAGTGACGATTATTAGATTTCATTGTGCAAAAAAGAAAACTGCCTAGGAGAGAGAGAAAGTGCATATCAAAATTTGCTCCAGCCTCAATCGAGGACCAAACGACCTCTGATTGGGATGAAATTTTTGTATGTTGTTCCTCAGTCTTGCCTCTTAACATCCAACGTTAGAATTTGAATTGAAGCTCTCTAACTTGGTAGTTTCTGTCTAGCCCTCCTTGTAATATATCATATTTGAGTGATGATTATTAGATTTTTTTGTGCAAAAAAGAAAAGTTCCCAAAAGAGAGAGAAAGTGCAAATCAAAATTTGCTCCAACCTCAATCGATGAGCAAACGACATCTAATCAGGATTAGAATGACATCCAAGGGTTAGAATCTGATTTGAGGGTCTCTAACTTAGAATTTTCTTTCTAGCTCTCTTCGTATACGAGTTTGTATTATGTCATATATTGGTGATGATTATTATATTTTTTCCGCCAAAGAGAAAAGTTTCCTTAAGAGAGAGAAAGTCAATATCAAAATTCTCTCTAGCCTCAACAAATAACCAAACGAACTCTAATCGGTATTAAATTTTAGTACGTTTTTCCTGAGTCTTGCTTCTTAATATCCAACGGTTAGAATCTGATTTGAAGTTTTCCAACTTAGTATTTTCTGTCTAGCTCTCCTTGTATGCAAGTTTGTATTATCCCATATTTGAGTGATGATTATTAGATTTTATTGTGAAAAAAAGAAAAGTGCCCAGAAGAGAGAGAAAGCGCATATCAAAATTTGCTCCATCCTCAATCGAGGACCAAAAGACCTCTGATCTGGAAGAAATTTTAGTATATTGCTCCTGAGTCTTGCCTCTTAACGTCCAACGGTTAGAATCTGAAATGCAACTCTCTAAATTAGTATTTTCTGTCTATCACTCTTCGTATATGAGTTTGTATTATGTCATATTTGAGTAATGATTATTAGATGTTTTTGTGCAAAAAAGAAAAGTGCCCAAAAGAGAGGGAAAGCCCATACAAAAATTTGCTCTAGCCTCAATAGAAAACCAAACGACATCTAATTGGGATGAAATTTTAGTATGTTGTTCTTAAATCTTGCCTCTTGACATCCAATGATTAAAATCTGATTTGATTCTCCCTAACTTAGAATTTTCTTTCTAGCTCTCTTTGAATATGAGTTTGTATTATGTCATGTATTGGTGGTGATTATCAAAAAAATTTGTGCCAAAGAGAAAAGTTCCTAGAAGAGAGACAAAGTCAATATTAAAATTTGCTCTAGCCTTGATCGATGATTGAACGACCTCTAATCGGGATGAAATTATAGGATGTTGTTCCTGAGTCTTACCTCTTGACATCCAACGGTTAGAATCTGATTTGGAGCTATCTAACTTAGTATTTTCTGTCTAGCCCTCCTTGTATATGAGTTTGTATTATGTCATATTTGAGTGATGATTATTAAATTTTGTTGTGCAAAAAAGAAAAGTGCATAGAAGAGAGAGAAAGTACATATCAAAATTTTCTGCAACCTCAATCGATGACCGAACGACATCTGATCGGGATGAAATTTTAGTATGTTATTCCTGAGTCATGCCTCTTGACATCCAGCGGTTAGAATCTGAATTAAAGGCCTCTAACTTAGTATTTTCATTCTAGCTCTCTTTGTATACGAGTTTGTCTTACGTCATATATTGGTGATGATTATTAGATTTTTTTCCAAAGAGAAAAGTGCCCAGAAGAGAGAGAAAGTGCATGTCAAAATTTGCTACAGCCTTAGTAGATCACCAACAACCTCTAATCGAGTTGAAATTTTAGTATATTGTTTCTGAGTCTTGCCACTTGACATCCAACGGTTAGAATTTGAATTGAAGCTCTCTAACTTAGTAGTTTTTGTCTAGTCCTCCTTGTATACGAGTTTGTATTATGTCATAGTTGAGTCATGATTATTAGATTTCGTTGTGCAAAAATGAAAAGTGCCTAGGAGAGAGAATGCGTATCAAAATTTGCTCCAGCCTCAATCGAGGAACAAACGACCTTTGATTGGGATGAAATTTTAGTATGTTGTTCCTGAGTCTTGCATCTTAACATCCAACGTTAGAATCTGAACTGCAACTCTCTAACTTAATATTTTCGTTCTAGCCCTCTTTGTATACGAGTTTGTATCATGTCATATTTGACTGATGATTATTAGATTTTGTTGTGCACAAAAGAAAAGTGCCCAAAAGAGAGGGAAAGTCCATATAAAAATTTGCTATAGCCTCAATAGATGACCAAACGACCTCTATTCGGGATGAAATTTTAGTATGTTTTTCCTGAGTCTTGCCTTTTGACATCCAATGGTTAGAATCTGATTTGAAGCTCTCTAACTTAGAAATTTCTTTCTAGCTCTCTTTGTATACGACTTTGCACTATGTCATAAATTCGTGATGATTATTATATTTTCTTGTGCCAAAGAGAAAAGGTCCCATAAGAGAGAGAAAGTCAATACAATGAGAGAGAAAGTCAATCGCTGAATAAACGACCTCTAATCAGGATGAGAGAGAAAGTCAATCGATGTCCAAATGACCTCTGATTGGGATGAAATTTTAGTCTGTTGTTCCCGAGTCTTGCCCTTTGACATCCAACGGTTAGAATTTGATTTAAAGCTCTCTAACTTAGAATTTTCTTTCTAGCTCGCTTTATATACGAGTTTGTATTATGTCATATATTGGTGATGCTTATTATATTTTCTTGTGCCAAAGAGAAAAGTTCCCAGAAGAGAGAGAAAGTCAAAATCTAAATTTTTTCTAGCCTTGATCGATGATCAAACGACCTCTAATCGGGATAAAATTTTAGTATGTTGTTCCTGAGTCTTGCCTCTTGATGGCCAATGGTTAGAATCTG
The DNA here is from genome assembly GCA_027568915.1 of Erythroxylum roraimae. Taxonomy (NCBI): domain Eukaryota; kingdom Viridiplantae; phylum Streptophyta; class Magnoliopsida; order Malpighiales; family Erythroxylaceae; genus Erythroxylum; species Erythroxylum roraimae. The sequence goes on from JAOSBL010163780.1 coordinate 9,337, forward strand.
ATTTCGAGCTCTCTAGCTTAGAATTTTCTATCTAGGGCTCCTTTTTTTCGAGTTTGTATGATTTTATATTTGAGTGATAATTATTAGATTTTGTTATACAAAAATGAAAAGTGCCTAGAAGAGAGGGAAAGTGCATATCAAAATTTTCTCCAGCCTCAATCGATGTCCAAATGACCTCTGATCGGGATGAAATTTTAGTATGTTGTCTCTGATTCGTGCCTCTTAACATCCAACGGTTAGAATCTGATATGAAATTCTCTAACGGTTAGAATTTGATATGAAGTTTCTTTCTAGCTATCTTTGTATGCGAGTTTTATTATGTCATATATTGGTGATAATTATTAATTTTTTGTGCCAAAGAGAAAAGTGCCTAGAAATGAGAGAAACTAAATATCAAAATTTGCTCTAGCCTTGATCGATGACCAAACGACATCTGATCGGGATGAAATTTTAGAATGTTATTCCAGAGCCTTGCCTCTTGACATCCAATGGTTAAAAATCTAATTTGAAGCTCTCTAAGTTAGAATTTTCTATCCAGCTCTCTTGACATCCAACAGTTAGAATCTGATTTGAAGCTCTCTAACTTAGAATTTTCTTTCTAGCTATCTTTGCATACGAGTTTTTATTATGTCATATATTGGTCATAATAATTATTATTTTTTGCCAAAGAGAAAAGTGCCGAGAAAAGAGAGAAACCAAATATCAAAATTTGCTCTAGCCTTGATCGATGACCAAATGATATCTAATCGTTATGAAATTTTAGTAGGTTGTTCCTGAGTCTTGCCTCTTAACATCTAACGGTTAGAATCTGATCTAAAGCTCTCTAACTTAGTATTTTTCGTCTAGCCCTCATTACATACGGGTTTGTATTATGTCATATTTGAGTGATGATTATTAGATTTTGTTGTGCAAAAAAGAAAAGTGCCCAGAAGGTAAAGAAAGTGCATATCAAAATTTGCTCCAGCCTCAATAAATGACCAAACGACCTTTGATTGGGATGAAATTTTGGTATATTGTTCCTGAATCTTACCTCTTGACATCCAAGGGTTAGCGTCTGGTTTAAAGCTTTCTAACTTAGAATTTTCTGGTTAGCCCTCTTTGTATACGAGTTTGTATTATGTCATATTTGAGTGATAATTATTAGATTTTGTTGTGTAAAAAAGAAAAGTGCCCAGAAGAGAGAGAAAATGCATATCAAAATTTGCTCTAGCCTCAATCAATGACCAGACGATCTCTAATCGGGATGAAATTTTAGTAAATTGTTCCTGAGTCTTGCCTCTGAACATCCAACGGTTAGAATCTGAATTAGAGCTCTCTAACTTAGTAAATTGTTCCTGAGTCTTGCCTCTTGACATGGAACGGTTAGAATATGGTTTGGAGCTCTCTAACTTAGTATTTTCTGTCTAACTCTCCTCGTATACTAGCTTGTATTCTGTCATATTTGGGTCATGATTATTTGATTTTTTATGCCAAACGGAAAAGTGCCCGAAAGAGAGAAAAAGTTCATATCAAAATTTGCTCTAGCCTCGTTTTATGGCCAAACGACCTTTAATCGGGATGAAATTTTAGTATGTTGTTCCTAAGTTTTGCCTCTTGACATCCAATGTTTAGAATCTGATTTCGAACTTTCTAACTTAATATTTTCTGTCTAGCTATACCTGTATACGAGTTTGTATTATGTCATATTTTAGTGATGACTATTACATTTTGTTGTGCAAAAAAGAAAAGTTCCTAGAAGAGAGAGACAGTCCATATCAAAATTAGCTTAAGCCTCAATCAGTGACCAAACGACCTATGTTCGGGATGAAGTTTTTGTATGTTATTCTTAAGTCTTGCTTCTTGACATCCAACTACTAGAATATAATTTGAAGCTTTCTAACGTAGAATTTTCTTTGTAGCTCTTTTTGTATATGAGTTTGTATTATGTCATTTATTGGTGATAATTTGATGCAACTCACCAAGGCAATGGAGACTTGAGGATGCCAATGGGTCCAATTACAAGGTCACCCTCCAAAACGTTGAAGGCACAATTTCAGATTTATGCACAAGCTTTTGTTTCACAAGAACTTCAAGAAGTTTTGTTGATCAAGCTTGGG
>JAOSBL010163814.1:0-11431 GCA_027568915.1 Erythroxylum roraimae
AAATATAATATTTAAGACTTTTTTCTTTTATTAATTCTATAACCAAAACCTAATTTTATTTATTTATTCTCTAAAAGAATTTATAATAATTAAGACTAATTTTATTTTTTATTATCTTTTATTAATTTTATCAAAAGATGAGTTTTGAAGTATTTGATAAAATTAATCATAAATTCACATATTTAAGTGACTAAAATAGTTATAAAAAGAGAAAATTGACCTCCCAATTCCCAAACTTAGTTTTATTTATTTATTCTGTAAAAGAATTTATAATATTTGAGACTTTTGTGTTTAAATGACGCGGTTTTGTCAGAATCTTTCATGGCATGTAAACGTGTTTAAGTATATTATAGGTGTGAATGATGTTCCTCACTTTCTCTCTCTTATTCCTCTATCTGTCTCCCTCTTCCTCTCCAATCAAAATTCAACAAAATCCAACCACAACCCAGTAAGTTACGAAGCTTTTTTACTTTTCGTTTATGGGTCTTTTGTCAATTTTCTCTTTGACTATGTTTGCCTGTTAAATTGAATTGCTGTGGGTTGTTTGTGGTATTTCTTCGTCCAACTTGGTTCAATTTGTTGATTGCTCTGAATTTTGGAAGGGAAAAGGAAGGTAACTGTTGATGAATTCTGACCCCTCCTTTCCTTATTGGGGATTCTTCCAGATCTTTACGTGATCTTGTTATTCGCGTTCTTCCAATCTTCAATTTTTATTCTTTTTCCTCCCACCTACCTTTTCAATCTGTCTTGTTTTTCTCTTTTGTTAATGTTTATTGTTTGCTCATCATTAATCTTAAGATTGTTACTCGAATTCCAATAGTATGCTTTTCCATATTTGATTTTGGTTTTAGTTGTCTTTCTCGAAGCTCATCCTTAACGTCTTTGTTCTCCATCTCTCCTCTTTCATTTCTTTGGTAAGATCAATTTTTCTCTTTGTACTGGTTTGTTTCCCCTCAAATCCCAGTATGATTTTTTTATATATATTAGCCTTAGAATCAATTTGTCCCTTGTGCTTCAAATCTACAATTCTCTATGTTTCTCCTTCCCCTTGGTTTCAAAAATTTTCATCAGATGGCAAATTTTTTGACTAAAGAGTTAAATTTTCTACATCTGTTCTTTTGGTCCCTTTGTTGCCCTAGAGGACGGATTGTTTTATCAGATGATCTAGCAGTCCCTGATTTCTACAACTTGAATCCCCCCCACCCTTTTATTGTTGTGCTTGACCTCTGCATAAGCTTGTTAAGCAGTCGTAGCATTCCTCTTCTTTTTTTTTTCTGTTGTGGTTTCTATTTCCTGAAACTTTCTGTTATTGATACTTCGGATCTGTGTATATATTCTTGCATACTATTCATTTGAGTTCTTCTTACCATGAGTTTATAACATTTTTTTTCTTATTAGTGGCTCTTACCTTGTTTATTGCAAACACAGGTTTAGATACATCAACATCAGAAATAAAGAAAAGGAGACAGTTGAAGGATTGGAAGAGGAATTATGGAAGAACCAATGGCAGCAAGGTATTGGTGTCACAGGTGCTCTGAAATGGTGGATCCCATCATGGAGGTTGAGGTTAAATGTCCCTTTTGCATGAGTGGATTTGTTGAAGAAATGAGTAGCAGCCCGATGAATATACAGGACCCTGGTACTGATTTTGGGTCAGATCGCACCCTTTCTCTTTGGGGCCCTATTTTGCTTGGTATGATGGGTAACTCCCCCCGTCGCAGAAGATCTAGAAGAATGGGTTTTGATGATGATGAAGACAATGCTGACAGTGAAGCACGGCATGGAGGAGTGACCGAACTGGACCGTGAAATTGAAGCAATCATTAGGAGGAGGAGGCGAAGTTCAGCTACCATACTGCTTCAAGGAATTCGAGCTGGAATGTTGACTGAATCGGAGAATTATGAAGAAGATCGTGATAGGGATAGAGAAAGAGAACGTGTCATTTTGATTAATCCCTTCAATCAATCTATTGTTGTTCAAGGTTCTTATGAGTCTAGCAATGGCCAAAACCAGAACCAAAATCCCATCGGATCACTAAGTGATTATTTCGTTGGTCCTGGTTTAGACTTGTTATTGCAGCATTTGGCAGAGAATGATTCTAATAGATATGGGACTCCTCCTGCTCATAAGGAGGCAATTGACGCATTACCTACTGTGACAATTAAAGAGAAATTGCAGTGTTCCGTGTGTTTGGATGAATATGAGATTGGTACTGAGGCAAAGGAAATGCCTTGTAAACATAAGTTTCATAAGGGGTGCATATTACCATGGCTGGAACTTCATAGTTCTTGTCCAGTTTGCAGGTATCAGCTGTCTGTAGATGAGTCTAAACTTGATTCTGAGAGGCCTAGGAGTATCAATACTCAGACACTGAATGATAATGATGGTGGTGAGAGTAATATTAACCATGGGAGCACTTTGGAGGAGGGAGATGGTGAAGGGAGAAATGGAAGTGGGAGAAGATTTTCCTTTCCTTGGCCTTTCAATAGTTGGTTCTCCGCCTCCTCGTCCTCCCAATCCGGTGGAAGTAATTCATCATCCCCACCATCCTCTTGAAGAAATGCACCTGGAAATGCTTATTAAACTGATCATTGCGTATCAATTTGTGAGTTGCTGTAGTTTAGATATCCATCGCTATCGTGTTCATGTACATATTATCTTTGCCACACTTGAGGTTGAATCCAAGTTTTTTTTCAGTTCACATGCTTCTTTTAGATTCTCTTGCTTCATGTAATTCTTTCTTTATTGAAGAAATTTCTGATCCTTTTATATCAATGTGTATAAATCTTTGGCCACAGTGGATGTTTCAGCAGTATGCTATTAAATTTGCGTAACTTTACTGCTTTTGTTTTACTTTGATGCACTTCTTTTACTGACCACCATTTTACTGAACTCTAGCATTATATATCATATGCTATTTAGTTTTTAGAACCAAGTTATATCATTAATTATGTGCTAGTACATGCTAACTCCGAATTTTCCTTCTTTGAAGTGAAAACTCACCAAATCAGTTGGCGCTCAACGTTTAAATTTGTGAAGAAAAGCAGCGTAAGACAAAACAAACAAACCAAAAAAAGGTTTAGTGCTGCCATTATACTTGACAGCATAGTTCGTTCTAAATTTAAGAATGCGAAATTACTCTCCTCATAACTTAACCCCTTCTATCCTGTCTCCTCCTCCAAATAAAAGGAAATTGGCAAATTCTAAGAAGCATCACTTAACAGTGATGATCTTGATGACAGATGCAGTTCCAACTCGGTGCAGAGCGACCACAGAGTCTCCACTCTTACATAGTCCTTTTGCCTTAGCATGCTGAATTGCGAAATCCAAAGCTTCTTCTGTTGTCTCAGAGTGAGAAGCCTTAGCAGATCCTGCATATAAAATTGGCACCAACCCACGGAAAATAAGGCTGTGCCTTGCAGGTGCTTCGTCACTACATGACCAATCAAATGAATCAGTCTTAATCTCAGGTACAACCACCGATAAAATGGGCATGCCCGGCCTGTACTTAGCCACCAGTTTTGCAGTACTTCCTCCCCTTGTTAACACCAGTATAAAAGCTGCTCTTGTTGAATTGGCTGTTCTGACAGCAGAAGAGGCAAGGCTTTCTAAAGGGCTCATGGGCACAGGTGAATGTTGCATGATCCTTTTAAATACATCTCCATAATCAAGTGTGCTCTCTGCTTCTACACAAATCTTTGCCATCGTCCGAACGGCAAGTTCTGGATACGCTCCAGCTGCAGTCTCACCACTCAGCATCACGCAATCAGTACCATCAAGAACTGCATTGGCAACATCAGTAGCTTCTGCTCTGGTTGGCCTTGGAGACTTGATCATGGACTCAAGCATCTGGGTTGCGGTGACAACAGGTTTTCCTTGGATGTTGCACTTATAGATCATTACTTTCTGTGCTAGAAAAATCTTCTCAATTGGAATTTCCATTCCAAGGTCACCACGAGCCACCATAAATGCGTCCGTGTTTGCTAAGATATCATCAAAATTTGCCACCCCTTCTTGATTTTCAACCTATCAAAGTTTTCAAGCAGTGGGAATGATACATAAGTGAGACAATAACCACTGCAATTTGCTACATATACTCGATTACATGACAATTACTTGACAGTCGTTCACTCAAAATCAATTGCATGGTTCCAATTTCTGCCAACAAGCAAGCAGCAAATGCTTTAACACAGTAAGCATACCTTTGACATGAGAAGGATACTCTTGGCACGATCGCCCAACAAGTTCCGCACTTCCACGAGATCTGAGCCCTTTCGAACAAAAGAAAGAGCAATCATGTCAATGTGATTAGGAACCCCCCACCCCATGATATCATCCTTGTCTTTATCGGTCAAGGTTGGCAGATCCACTATTACTCCTGGGAGATTAACATTCTTCCTTTCACCAAGACTAGCTGAGTTCTCGCATCGGCACCGAACCAAACCAGCCTTTTTATCACATGATAGAACAGTGAATGAAATGGTGCCATCAGCACAAAGTATGACACTCCCCGGCTTGACATCTTCTGCCAATTTCTTGTAGCTCATGCAGATCATATTTTCATCGCCCTTGATGCTATAGTCAGTAGATATGGTGATCTCTTGACCTTGTTTTAGCTGGATGGGTTTGGCATCTTTTAAGAAACCAGTTCGAATCTCTGGTCCCTGTTACACATGAACTGAAAAAATTAAAGATTTTGTGTGTGGATCCAAACAATTACGAAGGCTGCAAAGAGAAAGAGATGGATGGAATTGGAATCAACAGAATCTGAAACACTTTTTATCAAGAAAAAGAAAAAGTGGTAAAGTAAATCATAGGAATTCCATAGAGGAAAGGGCGGACCTTGGTGTCAAGCATAACAGCACAGAGAATACCGGTGTTGTCCATAGCAGTCCTAAGGTTGTTAAGCGTTTCTTGGTGATACTCGTGAGATCCATGAGAGAAATTGAATCTAGCAACGTTCATGCCGGCCATCAACAGCTTCTCGCACATCTCAATGGATCTGGAAGCAGGACCCAGCGTGCATACGATCTTTGTCTTGGCTTTCTTCTCCATTTCTATCTGTTTTTGGTTCTGAAATCGTAGTACCCACAACAGAAAAGAGAGGAATTGATCAGCAAAAACACATCTTTCTTGTAAATTAGGTATACAGATAGATTGATGAAATGATACTTGAAAGAAATTACAAAATGAAATGTCAACGGCGAGAGAGAAACACGGAAACGAATCCACAAATCAATAACACCTACTCATTTATAAACAACGTACATACGTACATAAATACAAACCTACAAACCGGAGGGAGTCAGGAAGAAACTCTGATGTAGAAAGAAAGAAACAAATCTCTTGATTTATAGAACAAGAAGTGCTCTTCTTAGTAGACAAAGAACTAAAGCACAACAGATGGAATATATTACAAGAGACGGACGTCGTAGAAGGAACAAGCATTACAATTCCATTGGTTGCGGAATAGTCGTTTTGGGCCCTTTCTGTCTCTTGACTTTTCTTTGGTTGGTTTCTAGAAGTGGAACAACTCTTACTTTATTTCCTGCCTTTTTTAACTACATTTTAGTGTAATATATAAATTATTTCTACAAAATCATAATGACGAAATGGTGTAATACCAAAATTTGTCAACTTTAAACCAAATCCTGATTTGTTTAACAAAAATGTAATCCAATCCAATCTAATCTATACTATGCATAACGTTTCAGACATGGAACCGTTGGGACTTTTGTTCTTTTCTTACACCCAAAAGGCAGGTTCCAACAAATACAAACAAAGCAGAAGCACCAGAAATGAGGATTATCCATTATGCTCATGAAATTTGTTCCTGAATCCAATTAGTCAAAATCCTCTCCTCTGTTCTGGTAACAACAAACATCTTAAAGTTCATCGTGTCCCACATCTGCTTGTTCTTTGTTCCTCCGTTCTAGTTTACCTTCAAGTTCCTGTCACAAACATTCCCTTCAGACAACCATATTATATCAAACTTCTTAATTGAACCAACCGTTACTTATTACCTTCAGCCTTTCTTCCACACAAAGAGCTGGGGTATACAGCAGCCCTAAGTACCTGTTGTTTTGTTTACAGATTAGCAAACTCATTATAACGACCCAAATAGAGAGGGAGAACTCAAGGAGCGGGAGTCTTACTCGCAACGGCTAGGTTCATCTACTTCTGTTACCTCATTTGTCAATCCACACCTCAGCTTCACCTACAAGATAGATATATAGACCACAAGCAACGCCACAGTTATTAGAAGAACCACAAACATTCCCTTTCTTCCCCTTAGCTCCCATTTGCATAGGCAATTATACTAAATAAATTCCTGGATAATAGATCAACATTATTGGCCAGGTGCTACTGAGAATCAAATCATCCACTTCTGTTCGCCTGTAAGCTTAAAAGACCAAACACTAGTCAATGAAAATAATTGTGAATTAGAAATTCATGCCTTCAAGCTTCTGTCAGGCCCATTCCAGCACTTGTCACCATTAGAGAAAACCATTGCTCGGTATGAATCCTCAAACTTGTCCCATTGCCTAGTTAGCAGAAACAGGAAGAGACAGGAAAGGAATTTCTCAAATCAGCTAATAAGTACTGAACAAAATACTAGCAATGTATAACGGAGATGGGCTAGAAGGTCGTTAAAGGGAAGGCTGGGAAGTTGGTACCCACGAATACACTCAGATACGAATGCACATGAGAAGCATATGAGAGTGCACAATGCATCATTCCTGATTGACCGAGAATAAAATGGACTTCAACTAAGTATGATATATGGTGCACATGCAAGGAGTCTGTTATGGTGATCCTTGCTGTCGTGAAGAAATATGCTAGACACACTCAATTGCATGAAATTTTTTAATTCGATTGTGCTGCTTTGACATCCGATGGTGTTTTTGTAGCAGCCAAAGGATTTGGTTCCCCCTGAGAATCAACTGCTTGTAATCCAGAATTAAGAAACCTATCCAATCAATTTCTTCATATATCACTATAAGCACTTGACAACTTGCTCGTTGTGACAAGATGTGAATCTCCAAAATGAAAAGCTGGTTCACACCAAGGAAACAAAGAAAAGAATTTGCATACCTTCATCTTATTTGGAATCTCAAAGAAAATAAAACAACAAAGACCGTATGCATGAAGAAGAAACAATGCAGGCAGATACCTACCCCAATGAAGTAGTTGAGTAGCCCTCCACCTGGGAAGCTTGTTTAAATGGGCAGATTTTGTAAACATATCTGAAGCAGAATTCAACCACCAAAAAGTCAAAAGGTGCACAATTAAGGACAGTAACTTCTAAGAGGGGTATGATGAAATATGAACTAGAAGAAACAGGTTTCTCACTTGTTCTCTTTGCTCTCAAAACAACGACCATAGAAGGAGTAGAACTCTTTCTCTCTTCCTGGAAAATTGAACCACGTAGTGGGAAACAGAAAAAAGGAAAAAGAACAAAGAAAAGGTTAATGCCATGTTACAGAGACATGGTGTTCCAAATTTACCAAAGTCATGTTTTAGCTTCCGTGTCAAACTTGATATCTTTGACTGTAATTTAGACAACTTGGTGCTGGACTTCTCATACTCCTTTCGTACACGAGCAGCATCTAATAAGCCAAATAAAATTTAGTTTTACACATTCTCAAAATTTGCATCGCCAATTGAGGCACATGTTTACCTGATAAACTCACGGGAGTCTGGAACAAATTTACAGCTTGTAGAATGTTTCGAACAGTCTGCTGTATCTTCTCTAACCAGGATGGATTATCTAGACAATTTGCGTTAAAAAACATCCAGTAAAAAAAAAAAGGCCACAACAGCCTGAATAACAAATTCTGCTGCAACAAAACCTTTTCCTCTCTAGTTGTAGAATGGATGAATAACAGGGTTTTTAACCAAAAATAAGGGAAAAAAAAAGCTAGGAATAATCAGTGTGGCACCCGAAAAGTCTGAATCATCATAAGAATCATGGTTGTATGAAGAGCTGGTATCATCATGTATTTCTTCTTCATAAGCTTCATGTGCGTCATCTTCTGCATCTGAATCATCATAAGAATCATGGCTGTATGAAGAGCTGGTATCATCATGTATTTCTTCTTCATAAGGTTCATGTGCGTCATCTTCTGCATCTATATCATCATACTTCCCAGTGTCATCATCAGTTTCTGAAGTGTAGCCATCATCATCAAGTTTTTCCTGTGGCATATCTTCATGATCTTTGGTATAATCACTCTCAACACTATTAACCTCCTCATTTTTCTTTTCTGCTGTTCCTGTCCATCTAGAAGCGACAAGGCGGCCCAGCTCTTCTTTTGACAATCCTTCAGGAGTTTCAGATATCTCAGTGTCCTACATATAAAACATAAATCGATCTAATCTTTTCTTTTGTAACAGACTAGATGAAGCTAACAACAAATCCGCAGACATAAGACTTAAAAGCAATCGACACATGTTTTCAAATTTATCATCATTCTATGAAATGTTTGATTGATAGAACTGATAAAGTTAGCAAATGGTTAAGACAAGTTAGAAATGCTACAACTGAAGACAATTTATCGGTAAAAAACTACAGCTTTTGGGAGCCAGGAAAAAAGGTATTACCACCTTCTTGGCTTGATCATGAGACACCTCACTTCCAGCATCATGACTAGTTTCAGATATGGACAGAGAGCCATCTTTGCTCTGTTGTGACACAGAATCTTTCTTTTCGTCTGCTACATGCTACATTTGCAGGGACAAAGATGCCATGCCTTAGTTATCCTATCAAACTAGCACTGTAGTACACAAAATTTGAAGTTCAAGATCTCATGACCATATATCTCCATCACCTGCTCCACCCCACTAACTGTGCTTCCTTCAGATTTGAGAGCATCATGAGCTTCATCAGCTACATAATCCACATGTTGAACTGCTGTATCCTTTCAGAGGAAGTAAACAGTTTTGAGAAGTATTAGCTCCACCAATTCTGTACTTACAGCTGGATGATCAAACTAAAGCGATGTGGTATTGGTAAAAATGAAGTAAGTATCTTTAGAGTGGCATCACAAGCATTAGCAAATATCCACTTTATCCAAAAATTTAGACCTAAAGCAGTAATGGAAGAAGTGTAGTTTAAAATGTTTAATTTGTTCTCCTAGTCGTCATAGATGTAATCAAGAGGATTATCAGAACCGAGTTGGGAATCATAGGTAAACAACAAAGATCCAAACCTCATCTGCAGAAGAATCACCCGAATTACCAACTTTGTCGTCGTTTATACTCTCCGCAGTTTCTTGTTTAGACTCCCTCTCAATTGGTTTGTCCTGTTCATTAACCTTTTCTTCAGCTTCTTTCCTTTCCTTTTCTTTCTCCAAACATTCTTTCTCTTCTGTCTTTTCTATCTGCTCTTTGTGCTCTACATGGAGATAAACAGAACAATATAATAAAAAGACTTGGATTATCAGACCTACTAGATCTTATATATCTGTGTCCAAGATGTTGTATTTGAGTATGGATGTTTTGCATACACAAGATCCATTTATGTTCACAACCTTTTCAATCAAACAGTTCAAGGATCTTAACAAGAAAATTCATATCAATCAATAGTTCAACTAATAGAGCAATTGAATAGAATGAAAATGTGAATGATCTTAGCAGTCTGCATATATGAGATGGACGCAAAGGAGCAATAAAGAATTGAATATATTAGATGACACCTTTAAGCTGTTGAACCAGCCCTTTTAGTATCTTCTCTTCATCTCTTAGCTTCGCTAGCTCTGCCTCATCCTTGGCAATTCCTAGTTTGGCTTGTTCAATTTCTTGTCTTCTTAAAGCAACCCCATCCTTATAGGTGGCAATCTTTTTCTTCAACTTATCCCGAGCTGCTTTGCCAGCCTCCCAGCATGTATTTTGGCAATTAACTTGGCCATCATACTCATCACTCCCATCACAGCAATCTGGCATTATCACATGTAGAGATCAAAGACAAATGGTGATGAATTAGAGGGTGCATGTAAGAGGTTCCAGGCACAATCTAATGAGCGGTTAAAGAAGTATGGCGTTCTTATTTGATTGCTTGGAAAAGCTACAATGCAATGCATGATGCTTTGTTTTAATTTATTCAAGAACAGAGATAGAACATAAAATGACACACAGCACATGTCTTTTATAAGGAAAGCAGAAGTAGGATGTAACTTGGTTGTGCATGGTAGATCCCCTAATGCCTGTTTGTTGTACAACTCAAGTATGTTAACCTTGCCTTTTAGTTCAAACGATACTATGAGCTTTGATTCCACCAATCTGGAAAAGATGTTTCTCACAGTTTTGAGAAGATTTACATACCATACAGCTATAAAGGTAACATTGCATGCTTCTTAGGATTCATGAAGAAGCCAATCTGTTAAGAAGATGACTAAAGTTGGCTCTTAAGAACTAGGCTCATGCGTAACAGAGATATAAATAGGTAATAAACTGAATCTTATGCTTTCCATGATTCTGTTTTCTTTTGGGACATCATGAATGGAGAGTCAAGGTGAAGAACATGATTCATCAAGGCAAAAAGCTGGAAAGCAAGCAATAAACGGAGTAAATGACAATGGTGAGTGAAGTGCCCAAAAACAAACTTACCACAAACACCATCATTGACCCTAGAAGAGAATATGAAAATGGGAGTATGATCAGCATTCCGGCAATAGAATTTGCCACCAGGGCATGCTGATGTACCTATAACCATTAGAGAAGTGATGAGCACAGTATTAAAATGAAGGAAAATAAAGAGCAAAACGGTATAGCAAAAAGAGAGAGAAAACCCTTTTTATTTTTCAAAAAAAAAAAACAGAGAGAGAAACCAGGCTCGTCAGAGGCATCATCAGGGCAATCACAGAAGTCATCGTTGAGCTGTGCTTTAGAGAATTTGTTGGATCCATCTTTACATCTTATGAAATCTGATGATACTCTGTAATAATGATCATCTGATCACATTACATACACACAACAGATACATTAGTCAGTACAGGAAATTATACAAAAATGGACAGTAAACACGAAGAAGAAGAAGAAAGAGACCTTGAGGAGAGATTCCATAAAAAGGGTCAATTGGAATTGCTGATCTAACAGCAATTCTAGACGTATTCAACAACAAAAACAGCATTCCCAACAGGAAACCACTAACATCGACTCTCATTCTTCTTCTTCTTCTTTTTTCTCTTCCTCTGGAGCAAAAAATGAGAGAGAAGTAATTTACGCATGAAGTCCTACTACCATTATATTTTGGTTCCAACACGACGCCGTAGACCGAGAATCAGATCAAAACGGCGTCGGTGGACTAGAAAGAAAATATCTTTAAAACAATATATAATAATATAAGGTTTCGTTATCTTTCTTCATCCTCTATTGCAGTGAAGAAGAAAATGGAGGGAATGTGCTTCTCACTCTCTCTTCCTTCTTGTTC
>JAOSBL010163850.1:0-11422 GCA_027568915.1 Erythroxylum roraimae
CACTTCTGCTATGTTCTTAGGTGCTTCCCATTTCACCACAGCTTCTATTTTCCTTGGATCCACATGCACTCCTTGTTTTGAGATTACATATCCAAAGAATGCTACTTCCCTTAGCCAAAATTCACATTTGTCGAATTTGGCATACAACTCGTTCTTCCTCAATATCTCCAAGGCAATCCTCAATTGCTCTTCATGCTCCTTATCACTCTTGGAATAAACCAAGATATCATCAATAAAGAAAATTATAAATTAGTCCAAGAAAGGCTTAAAGACTCTATTCATTAAGTTCATAAAGGCTGCAAGAGCATTCGTCAATTCGAAGGGCATAATTGAAAACTTAAAATGCCCGTACCGTGTTCTGAAAACAATTTTTGGCACATTAGACTCCTTTATCCTCAACTGGTGATAACCCGATCTCAAGTCTATCTTGTAGAAGACTTTTGCCCCTTGCAATTGATCAAACAATTCATTTATACGTGGAAGCGGATATCTGTTCTTTATGGTGACATAATTGAGCTTCTTATAATCCACACACATCCTCAACGATCCATCTTTCTTCTTCACAAAAAGGACTGGAGCTCTCCAAGACGAAGAGCTCGGCCTAATGTAACATTTCTCTAGCAACTCTTCCAATTTCTCCTGAAGCTTTTTCAATTCTACCGGAGCTATTCAGTGAGGAGGAATTGAGATCGGTGTAGTACCTGAAAGAAGCTCAATAGGAAACCCAATTTTCCTAAGTAGCGGTAGTCCTGGTAATTCCTCGGGAAAGACATCCGGAAACTCCATGACCACAAGAATGTCTTCTAACTTTCCTCCATCTGCCTTTGTGTCTACCACATAGGCTAAAAATACCTCACGTCCTTTCCTCATCATCTTCTCAGCTGTCAGGGCCGAAACAATTCTAGGTGGACTTACTTTTCTGTCCCCATAAAAACCACCATTCTATCGTCGTCCAACTCAAACTCTACTATCTTTCGTCTGCAATCCAAATTAGCATTATACTTCTCTAACGTGTCCATACCCAAAATCACATCCAATCCTCCCATCTTCAATGGCATTAAATCCACCACTAATCGTTCTCCTAAAATATGTATCTCACAGTCTCTATAAACTTGACTAATCACAATATATTAGCCAATTGGAGTACTAACCATTAAAGGAGTATCCAAAGGGCTCACATTCCTACCATGCATAGTTCTACCCGATAACACAAACGAATGGGTAGAACCCGGATCAATCAGAACAACAATATCATCATCAAATAATTTAATCATACCGGTCACAACTTCTGGAGCTATCTCTGCATCCTCTCGTGTCATTGCAAACACTCTAGCTGGTGCTTGCCCCCTTGGTCTTCCTGGAGGATTCACACTCCTGGCTACATCAGAGCTTCCCACTTTCGTTGTAGTCTTGTGCCCCACTGCCTCAGTTCTCTTTGAAGCTTGCATCTTAGTTCCCTCTCTTCTTGCATACTTAAGACACTCTCTGGTCATGTGTCCCTTTTCTCCACAGTTAAAGCAAGCTCCTGTCAATCTGTGATACTGTCTTCCATGGAACTTGCCACAATGGTCACACTTAGGGATGGATGACTTGTCCCTTTCTCCCCTTCTACTGCCTCCAGCCATTAAGGCCTGATGAGAGACAGTCCTCATCTATCTGGACCTGCTTGCACCACTGCTCCTCTCCTCAGATTGTATAGGGAAGGTCCTGGCACTCCTCTCTAGCATAGGAGTGCCACCTCCCCTCTTGAACTGCTCTCTACCCTTTCTCTTTTTATTCACGGCATTCTTTAGGTTCTCTATGATTTTAACCCTCAATGCCGCTTCAACCAGCTGTTGAAAATCCCAAAAATTATGTACCACCACTTTCTCTCTAATGGGCAAATGCAACCCCGATTCAAACCTATGACACTTAGTCGCCTGACTCATCATCATCTCAGCTGCATATCGGGATAGCTGTGTAAACCTACGCTCATACTCGCTCACCCTCACCTCCCTCTAAGTGAGACTTAGAAACTCTCTCTGCTTCTGCTGAATATAAACCTCAGACAGATACTTCTTCTTATAAGTAGCTAGGAAGTCTTTCCATCCCAACACTGACAGCTTTATTTGACTCCCTGGCACACTTTCCACTAGTGTAAAGCATCCCCCTGAAGTAAACTAGTAGTATATACCACCTTCTCATCATCCTCGCAATCCATCTGCTCCAATTCCGTTCTGTTTTTCTCAACCACATCTCAGCTTCTTCTAGATCAATGGTCCCATAGAAGTCCACTGCTCCATACTTCCTCAACTTGTCAAATTGTTTCCCCTTCTTCACTGGGGCCGAAGCAAAAGTTTGTGGCATCTAACCCATGGCCTGGACAAATGCCTAAGCGAAGGCTTGAAACATCCTCGGATCTAATGGAGGCATTTGCTCCTGCAGAATAAGCGACTCCTGTGTCGGGGACTGAGAGGCCTCACTACCATGCCCTACAAAAGCCTCAACATTTTCTGGGGCTATAGACTCATCGATACTCTCCTCTCTTGGTGGAGAGTCAGGTGCAACGGATCCTTGCAGAACTCCTCGTGTTCTTCTACGAGGTGGTATCTTACTCCTTCAATTATAAACACTAAGGATTAGCTTCCATTTTGTTTTAATCTTATTTCCTACTTGTACGCAAGATATGCATGTCACTTAATGAAATCAATCAACTGACAATGCAACAAATAATCACATAGCATAACAATTCATACTATTATGCATTCTAAGCCTAGGAAAAAGCCTAAGCTCTGATACCAAAAGATGTTAGACCCCATTTCTAGAGCCCAACTATCGATTCCTGATACCAAACGATGTTAGGCCTAAGCCTCGACCCCAAGACTAATCCCGAGGCAACCATTCAGGACAATCGTGTGATGGTGTTGTGAAAGAAAAGTGGAAAGTATTGCAATTATAATAATTCTCAGCGTGGCAGCAAAGGAGAGTTCGCCGCAGCGAACCCATGAAGTTATCTCCATGGACCTTTCGAGAAAAGTTCGCCGCGGCGAAAGTCATTCTTTCTTTGCGATGAAGTCACCTTCAAAAAGGTTCGCCGCGGCAAAACCCTCGAAATCTGAAATCCAAACTCCAACATTCAAACATTCGAAACAAAAACATACATTCAAATCTAACCAAAGCTAAACATAGTCATACATAAAAGAAACTTCAATTCTTCATGTCATTACAATTCCAAGGAGTTTGAACAAACTTTACCTACATAACATCATACTTATCAAAGCTTAATACAAATACAAAATGATGCTCAATGTTGATATACCTATAAAGCTATCCAAAATAGTCACTAACTTAGTACAAAATTGTCTAACTATCGTGGAGTTTTCTATGCCTTGCAAGGATCAACTGTTGTCTTGTTCCGCTCCTGAGGAGGGAAAATAATGGGTTGAGCTACACAGCTCAGTGGCTAATATATTTATAGCCATCGGTAATTTGTCACAAATTCAAGCATATGTACATATATATATCTAACAATTCAAGCATTCTCAATTAGCTCAAAAACTCATAATTAAGCAAGTTAACGCATAACACATAACATAAAATTTAACCATTGAACATACACTCAAATGCATCATATTTGACAATTCAAAGATGCAATGCACAACAAATGGCTTGAGGGTTCCATAGGTACGAAAAGGAGAAACCAAATTTTACACCATGAACAAAATGAGTCCATTTTTGGAGCTCATACGCCACAAGAGGGCAGCTGGGAGAAGGCTCTTGTCAACATGCACGTGACAAACGAAATGGTTCCACTCTTGCCTAAACAAAAGCACATATTCATGCTTAAATCATTTTCATCATATGCTTTTCTTCTTTTCCTTTAGAGAAAATGTTATAAACTCTTTCAAGGTATAACATAATCACAAACCATCATGTATTATTAAATCTTCACAACAATTCAAAAATCAACAATTTAGACATACACACACATAGGCAAGAATTTGCCCAATCACACAATAACTATAAATACATTACCCACCTAATTTCACTTGAAAATCCAAGCTGAAGAGCTCTCTTGAGTAAGGTTTTCTTGATTCCCTTCAAATAAACCAATTTCTATTTAATCCCAATTCAAAGAAAATTCATAAAACTTAATAATCAAAAATGCTAAAATTAACTATAACCCTTGCAAAAATCTAAACTTTCGGGTCAACTTTCCATGATTGTTTTGATCAAGTAAACGAAGAAATTCGATAACACTTTCTTCTATAAATTGTTCCCCGTTGTCTTAAGTTTCTAATGACACCAAACTCATTTAATTTGGTTCAAAAATATGGAAGTTATACCTTAAAAATGTTGGCACTGTCCTTATGCTGAAACAACATTCTATACTAAACGTCCATCCACAAATTGAGATCCTTAGAGACTCAATTTACACTTAATTTCTTCATAAAACTTGTATCTCTATGTCTCTAGTTTACTCCAAATCAAAAATCACTCTATTTGGACATTTACAGAAAAAGTTATGCCTAAAATACCGAAGCATATTTGGTGTTGGAAAGTTCGCCCCGAAATCTTACAAGTTTGCCGCGACGAACCCCTGAGTTGGTCGCGACAAACATTGACAGAGGCATACGCATAACATGTTTCATTTTCCATATTTTACTTCCCACCTCTCACAAATAACCCATCTTAAACATAAACCATCCCTTCTACTTCATTTTCAACTCCATTTCAACCCAAAATCATTCATTAATACACCATGATCTATCCTTGATCATTAACCCTAACAGATTAAAACATTTTCATATACCTTTCAAATATAACCCAGAAAATCACAATGGGTTCATCTTTTTTAACTTCCAACACAAACCCTAGCCTCTATCTGATCCCTTTTGTATCTAAACAAGAAGAAAGATGATAAGCTTACCTCTAACAAGTTGATTTCTATTCTTTTTCTTCTTCTTTCTTCTTCCTCTTCGGTTTTCTTCTCTTCTTTTTCTTTCTCCCACGATGCTTCTCTCTTATTCTCCTAATTCAAGCCCCTTTTGTTTGTCTTTCTTCCCATTTTGCCACTCACTTACTTAGTTCTTCAAATTCTACCCCTCTTTTGTCTTAATCCAAAGACTACTTAACTAAAGCCATAATTTAATAACTTAACTCAATTCTAAAATAAATAAATAAACAACAAAAAAAACATAAACAAATAATTAAACAAATAAATCGATAATAATTGAAAAATTTTTAGGGTCTAACACTCTTCCTCTTGATAGTTGTGTTTAATATGTTCCTCTCAATAACTCAGTAATTTCATATAATTATTGACAATAACGAAAAAATTTTTATTTAATTATAGAAATAAAAAGTGAATTCATACTAATAAATTTAAAAAAAACATGAGCATAAACAAGAACATGTAGTCAATTTCATACTAAATCCATTTTCTAGCTATATAAAATATGAACAGTGCGGCAAAAATTGAACTAAATCCTATAATTACGTTGAATAACATCAGCCTTAACTCTTTCTTCTCTATAATCAACTTCCTAATGTTTTGCTTCATAATTTTTAATTTCCCATCATGTTCTTTTTTTTTCAATCATACTTCGTCATGTTTTAACCTCCTTCTTCAATATGAATATGTCTTTCCTTAACTTTTGAAATATAGATAGCTCTCTTAGGAAATTACTTATCATCATTTAAAAAATTGATAATTACCAACCGAGAAATTGGGATATCCCATAAATATTTTACTTAGATTATTATCGCTCCTTGATGTCTTTAAAGAAGCATTCAATCTATAAAAGAAAACCACTTTATTAACATTATTGTAATTAGAACTGCTAGATGCTAAAAGTTCCATTCATGAAACTATAAAAAATTCCATAATTAAGTCATGAAAAAGTAAATGAATGTGATTTAAACATGCAATGAATGATATATCAAAGATAATTTCAAGTGCTATCAAGTTGAGTAAACTATAACATACTGATTTATATATAATAAGAGAACAAGAAAATGTCCATGTTTTATATGAATAATTGCGCTCTAATTATGTGATTGTGTATTTTTCTGAATTGCAACAAAAATTAACTAGGAAAGTGCACCTATTGTCCTTATAGTATAGTCTACTAAATATTAAATTAACATAAGAGCATTAAAATAATTGTTTAAAAAGTCCCTTAACCTCTTAATATGAAAGTAAACACCTTTTTTATGAATATTGTACTAACACCACTCTTTAATTTCATCCTTTTTATTTGGTTTGAAGCTAGCGGAGTGAATTTATTGATGCTCACTTATTCATACATATATTTTCTCTTCTTTTAGTGGCATGATAAATATGGTTAAAAATAATTCGCTTTGATCTCAATTATATGTCTAAATTATATAAAAGTATTATAATGCAAATCAAATATCCATTTCAAAATTAATAAAGAAAAATTAGACACAACTTAATCATTATGCTCATGAATATTTTCCTAAACATATCAAATCATAAAAAGAGTGAAGTTATAATGGATTATCTAAATCAATGTTCTTTTGAAGTTAAAAACTTTTCCCAAATGCTTTTCTGTTAAGCTAATTATAACAATATTGATAAACATAATTCTCTCCCCCCATATTTGAGTTATGCAATGTCATTAATGTACAAAGTACATAAGAAAAATGAAGAATTAAAAAAATTGAAAGAAGGAAATTAAGGCGTTGTAGCTACAAATTAAGAAGTATGAATTAACGATGAGTATCACAATTCAATAGTGCATTGCTACTATTCACTATTCATCATACTCTTAACTTTGCTATTATTCATTCTGTAGAATTCACTATTCACTTTACTTCCTCGTGCTCTATAGCTTCTTCTGTAACCACATTTCCCTCTATCCTCTTTGGCTTGTCTTTTTCTTCTACTTTGCTTTGTTACTCATCTTATACCTTTGTTTTCCTCTCCTTAATCACTCTTCTTCCATCCATCCTTTCCTATTGAGTCTTCATTTCTGTATCTTATTTGCTTCAGGATTTATCTCACTGACTTTCACATTTTTTGCTAGCTTATTGTCTCTTAACCACCTTTTGTGTTTTATCCATGAGTCATTACCCTCCCTCTATGACTGATACAAACTTCCTACCTCTAATTTCAACCTCTTAACCTTCCTCTCCTACCCTCTTGCTATCTCTCCTTCACCATCATCAGCTTTTTTAGATAGAAACAATTACCATTTCATCGAGAAGTCTCAAATCCAGGTTACTGGTGGAACTACACCTGAGCTAAAGCTCAACTTCTGCCTTCCCAATGAATCCTCAAAGAACAGGATTGTGTCTCCTGGAAAATTGAATCCTCTTCACTTCAATTGTAGCTTAATCTATGCATATATGTTTCCCTTGAGTATTAGACCAACACTGGCCTTAGTCACATTGCAATTCTTATTAGGAAACCCATATGTATGGATTAAGCTACAACTGAAGTGAAGAAGATTCAATTTGCCAAGATTTGTGTACTTGTAACATCCATGGCAAATCTTTCAGAAAGCATTCCTATAATTCAATCAGATGAGAACTTGGAACCTTTTGAGGATCAAATAAAGGTCTTATATGCCTGGAAATCATAGCTTACTTATACAAAAATTTGGAGGCCAACTGGTAAGATATTCAAAACAAGAGAATACCAAGAAGTGATGGGCCAAAACACAACTACATATAATAAAGCTCCACATTTAAAGACCAACTTTCTAGATCTTCAAAACTAGAGAATAATAAGAAGTGATGGGCTAAAACACAACTACAGATAATCAAGCCCCACCTATAATATCTGTCAGGGAGATTAGTAACCAACATGAAGAAGTAACAAATACCAACATTAACAAGTCTCCAAATGAAGAACATATTCCTCTTGAAGAAGACCAACTTGGATTAGACTTTAGAACTCCAAGTAAAGTCACAACTCAAATTGGACTAGCTCAATAGGAGTTTGAACTTGTCATTAGGAGGAGATCAAATAGGTAGATAAAAAGCTCCAACCGTGGAGCTCAAATCATAATTATACTAACATGAAACATTAAGGGGGCTAATGCACACCATAAAAAATCCTTTTGGATGGAATCTTGTTAGCTCATAATAAGGATATTATTGTAGGGATTTTGGAAAATAAAATGAAAAGGCACAACTGCAACCTCCTTGAAGTTTTGTCAAAAAATTAGATCAAAATTTCCAATCACACTCACCACTCCAATGGCATAATTGTTTTTGTGTATGATTCTTCTTTTATTAATGTATCCATCAAATTCACTTCTGATTAGAAGATGCAACTTGAGGTGTTTATAAAAAATTCAGGTGATTCTGTCTTAAACTCTTTTATATATGCTCAGAAAAGTGCTTACTAGAGAATCTTTATATGGAATCAGGTCAAATCTTAAACAAACACTACTCCTTTACCTTGGCTTGTCATTGTTGATTTTAATTCCCTTTTTAGACTAGATGAACCTGATAGCATTAGAACTATTAATATTCCATTTTTTGAACTAACATAATGCTTATCTGATAGTAAAGTTACTAATCTTTCTTTTGGATCCATCTTCTACACTTAGTGCAACAAGCAAACTAGTGATAACTTCCTTAGATAGAAACTTGACAAGAGTCTAGGAATCAAACTTGGTTAAAAACTTATCAAAACAAATTCTCTACTTTCACCAATCAGAGTCTCTCAAATCACTTTACTATTGTGATTCATCTGTCATTAGATTGTTCTCTACACCCCTTTCAATCTTAATAACTTCTTAATGAGATAATAGGTTTTGAGGAGTACTTCTTAAATGTTTTGAATGCCAACTTCAGAGGTTCCAAACAATTCATTTATGCTAGGAAAATGGGCCTTATTAAATAGGAGTTCAAGGTTCTTTTCCGGTATAATATAGGCAACACTCACCATCTCCTCAGCACTGCTAGGAATGATCTTGACATAATTTAGCTAGATCTTTTTAACAATCCCTCCTTAAATCTTTTGAAGCATAAAGAGAGGCTAACTTTGCAGATCTATCCAAGGTCCTTCTCTATGACTACTCACTTATAAAACAAAGGTCAAAAGTTAAACGGATGAAATTTAGGGATAGAAACACTGCATTCTTCCACAAAGTTGTAGTTTCCAAGAAAAACAACAATAGAATTGTCTCCATGCATTTGAACAAATAGGAGCTGAATTCTTAATCACTATTACTTTAAGGAGCCTTTGATTATTTCTTAAACATCCCAAGAGCTCCCACCAATGCTAACTCCTCCTGTTCACTTTTGAAAGAGATCATGTAGGAAACCATTGCTGCATAAGAAGTTGATGCTCTATGCAAACCCATTACTATCCAAAAAATTGAAAGCTCCTTGAAGTCTTTGAATCCCTATAAGGCACCTGGTCCTAATGGTTTCAACACTTATTTCTTTAAGAAATCATAGAATTTAACTAGACATATAGTGGTTAAAGCTATCTAGGATTTTTTTTTTTAATAACGGAAATCTTCTTTCTGAGATCAACAAGACCTTTATAACACTTATTCCTAAGAATAGTGAGCAGCACTCTTTCTCTGAATTTTGATCTATTTCTTATTACAATACTGTGTATTAGAGACCGAAGATAGTTCTGAACAAATTCATAGATTTATCACAATGGGCATACATACCTGGAAGGATTATAGTGGATAAAATCTTTCTTCTTCAAGAACTAATTATAACTTATTTTATAAGAAAGAGTAGCAAGAATTGTCTTCTTAAGATTGACTTAAAGAAAGCTTATGATAATGTAGACTAAGATGTACTAAACAATTTATATGTTATGGAATTCCCTGAATTTTTTATTCAATGGATCTCACAATGTATAACCGCCCTATTTCAAAATTCTAGTGAATGGATAGCCTTACAAATCTTTCAAAAATTGCAAAGCGATTCATTAAGGTGATCCCATCTCACCTTATCTCTTTGCTATTGTAATGGAAGTGTTTAACAGGACTCTGAAAAGAGTTAGGGAGAGAACTAGAGATTTCATCATTCCAGGTGTAAAAAGCTGAAGATCACCAATTTATGTTTTGTTGATGATCTTATTATCCTTGCTAAAGTTGATCAGTCTTTTGTTTTAGCACTCATAAAAGCTTTGAAGATCTTCAATAGACTTTTAGGTCTAGAAATAAATTGCTCTAAAAGTGGTTTTTATTTATCTAAGGTTACTATGGGTAGAGAACAAATGATGAGCTCAATCACTAACTTTAGAATGTAGTCACTACCTATACTTTATTTAGGCATTCCCAAATCCACTTCCAATTTATCCATTAGAGATTTCATTGTTCTTCTGAAAAAAAAAACAATAAAAAATCTAATACTAAAGTGCTAAAACTCTTTCTATAGCTATAATAGCAGAACTAATCATACATTTTCTTGACTCTATTAATATGTTTTAGGCTGCTTATATTGCTTTTCCCAAGAAGATCATTAGGGTGATTGAGATAGTCAGTAACAGGTTTCTTTGGATTAGAGATAATGTTGATTTCAAAAGGGAAAAAATGCAATAGAAGGAGATTTGCTTTCCTAAGGATAGAGGGGAGCTTGTGATCATTTCTCTTAAGGTAATGAATTTAGTCATGCTTTTAAAGAGATTAGAAATATTATTAATAGATAAACAAACTCTATGGTGAAAATGGATTCATGATTTCCATATAAAGAATAGAAGCATTTGGCGTTCGGAGCTTAATTCCTCTTTCGCACCCTCCTGAAGAGAAATTCTCGAAACCAAAAGCTCATTGAATAATGATTTTGTTTACTTAATTGGAAATGGAAGATCAACCAGTTTTTGGTTTGAAAATTGGCTTACCTGTGGACCTCTGCACCTCCTACAGGAAATGGATATCCTCAAGCCTATCATTAATCAAAACCTAACTATTGTTGAGCCTTGGTTGATAAACAAATCTTTAAACATTATTCAATCTCAAATTCTATCACTACTGAAATCACATAGAATTACCTGAATGATGAAGAGGACAGTGTTATATGGAAGCATACCAGTAATGGGAGATTCACAAATTAGTCTTACAGAAAGATCTTTTAGGGGAAATCTTGCAAGATACCTTGGACTCATGTTGTCTAGTGCAAGCATTTTCATCCTCGACCTTCCTTTATTTTGTGATTCACTGTGAAAGACAAATTGCTAATTGTTGACAAGCTGAAGTTTCTCAAAATCGCTAATTGATGCACTCTTTATATGAGATATGAAGAAAGTAGTGATCATCTATATTTCTAATGTCAATTTGTCTCTAACAATTGGCGATCCCTACTTTACAAATTTTTATTCAACATACTCCGGATGAGTGGAATTCCATTAGAAGGTTGACCGTGCGTCGTAACGCTAATCAAAATTAATTAACTAGACTACTACTGTAGCAGTGGCGAGTCTAGGTCGATCCCACAGAGA
>JAOSBL010163859.1:0-11421 GCA_027568915.1 Erythroxylum roraimae
TATTTACCGGTGATTATGTATGTGTTTTAGAAATAAAAATTTATACTGAGATTTGACTGAGTGATGTAGCACGCCACTCTCGCAGGGCACGGACTCGGATATCACCAGCGATGTCAGGTTCGGGTCATGCGGGAGTGGGGTGTTACAAATAATATAGGTATGTTGGGAATTTTCTTCGAAATCCTGAATAGAGTATTTAAACAAAAAAATAATTGAAATTATCATAATATAAATTGAATTCATTAAAAGGTTTGAAAACATAAAATCAGCAAAAATATAACCTGAGTATTGGAAAGGGTATGGGTGTCGAAGCTACCATATTTGCTGAAGTCTTGCATTTTTTAACATACTTTCTTTTCCTTGAAATTTTCTCTAAGCCACCCTTCAATCCCTTACTTGACGTAAGTTTTGTCTTTATTTTGACACCGCTAATCCTATTCATTTCACCAAAATTAATCACACATTGATTAAGCAGATTCATTTCAAGATTTGACCATTGGGTTAACTCTTCATCTTATGATATTAGGTTCTCTTCATTAACTAATTCTTCACTTTGCAATATCTCATCAACCTTCTTCAACATATTGAGAAGGCGATCTTTCAAAATTTTGCAAGTATCTCTCCTCTTTGTTGCTTTTGTAACCAATCGCATGCTTAATGCACACAATTCTTTATACCTCATACTTGACAACATTTTAGGATCTAATTCACTTTCATTGATAGTGGAGCTTTTACTATCAAGGTACCATGTTTTTGCTTTTCGTGTCCATCTTTTCAAAATGTACTGACTCGGTATTCTCAAAATATTTTTCAAGTTAAAAACCTTCAAAACATGAGAGCATAAAATGCCAGCAAACTCAAACTTCCTACAACTACAATGGACTTCATCATTTGATGAATCACAAGTGACCATATTAGAGTAACTCTTCCCTACAAGAGTGATCTCATATTTTGTAATTATACCATCTTCACCACAAAGATGAAAACTAGAATCATAAGAATGATTCCCCTAATCTTGAAAACATTTAAAAACTTCTGGTATGTAGACACTAGCTGTATGTTTTAAAATTTGAATAGGTGCTGACATTAGTTCTAAAATCAGCTTTCAACTTATCAAATCGACGATCATCAATAAGCCTCTGGAAGTGATAAAAAAATTGTAAAAAGTTATGTTGATAACTCACTTACCTTTTTACAATGCTATTCATGCTGTCACTTCATTACGTGGTGGACATTTCTGCACAAAACATTTGGCGTCCATAAACCAAGCCCATTTTTCCTTTATATGAAACATACGTTTCAACCAATTATCATCTTGAAGTTCATATTTTTGCAGCATCTCATTCCATGCATTGAAAAAATCTTCTTCTTCTTCTTCAAATTCATATATGCATGAGCTGAAATCCTGCAAAAAATCTTTAAACTGAGAAAAAACACCACTCAAATGGATTGCGACATTTTGATAAATGTGCCAGATACATAGTTGATAATGAGTTTCAGGCCATCTTGAAGCTAATGCCTTTTCCATCGCCGCATTCTGATCAGTAAGAATAGTTGTAGGCTTTTTCTCAGACATGGCTCTAGCAAATTTATTGAACAACCACTCAAATGTAAGAGCAGTCTCATCATACAGTAGTGTAACACCAAAAACTATTGTTTGCTTGTGATGGTTCACACCTACAAACAAAGCAAGTGGATGACCATCACCATTTTTCTTATAAGTAGTATCGAAGTAAACATCATCACCAAAATCTAAGTAATCATTCCTCATCTTTGCGTCTGACCAAAATATATTAGTTATCAAATCATCTTCATCCACATGAATGGCATAAAAGAAATTAGGATCTTTAAATTGCATTTTATACAAATATTCTAACATGCCACTTGTATCTCTATTTTTCATATCTCTTGTTCTTTTAGGTCTTAAATAATTCTTGTAATCCTCTGGAATAAAGCTAAGATTATTTCTCCCACCTCCTTGTTTCACCATAAGATAATGAGATGCTTTTGGTGGAATTCCCACATCATTAGCCATTTGATTTTGCATTGCTACAGTAAAGGATATCTTTCTTTGAATTTTATGCAAATGTGTTTTGTTAGGACTTGAACGATAGTGATTGTGATCCTCGACAAATTGAATCACTTGAAATTTTCCAATTTTCACACTATTAACTTTCGCTCTTGCCTCATAACCAAGTCTTGTTTCTGAACCTGGAGCTCTTACATACACGTCTCTTTTGTCAGGCATCCTTTTATCTTCATGACTACAATAAAAAAGCTTGCAAATCAATTTACCAGATTTATCTTTGTGACTTTTGCTCCTTCTTATTCCAAAGTCGATATGTTTGGCATACATTAAATAAAATTGATAAACTTCTTCTTCCATCTCAAACTCTATGCCAATTTTCGATGTTAAATCTCTTGGAACAAACAAGTGGACTTTGTTCAAATTTTTCTCAAAATTTGGATGAACCAAATCAGTTGACTTCATATTACTACTCTCATTGCCAATGCCAATTTCATCGTTCTTATGTTGCTCCTTCTCAAGTTCATATTCTAATCGACAGTATATAGTAGATCTACCTTCCATCATTTTGTTTAATACTAAATTCGACACCTGTCAAATTCACAAATGACGTATCATTATGGCTTTGTTTTCAGATAAAATTATTAACACAACGAAAAAAGAGTGTTCACAAACTACTGGGAACGTTAGATGGTTAGATTAAGGACTAAAATGTATTTTAGTTTTCTTTACACAGCTTATTTAATTTCTATAAAAGAAAAAACTATTCACATTGTGTAGTTATAGTTTCTCCTCTTCTCTCTGGTTGACCAACTAACACCTGAAAAAATTTGTAAATTCTTCCCAATAAATTAATAATATGCTATAGAAGGCCTTATACCATCCAAAAGTCAATATGATCACCAATAAACTTTGAACCAAATGTTTATATTTCAAATTAACTAATCTGCAATGTTAAATAACTTAACCTTTACAATATACAGTAATTATCACTCATATAGATGTATAAACAGAAATAAAAGAAGTTAGAAAGGATTAGCATCCATGCATTAAAACAATCAAAATATCTTCAAAACTTACATTTAAAGAAAACATAAAGATTATCTTGAGTTTAAGAACCACCAGAGGAGTCACACACTAAAGTAGCTTATATCTCTCCACATTAAAGTTAATAATAAAAGTAAATTACTAAAATAATGTCTTCCAAAACACATATGGATCAACAACAAAGTCATATTATAGAGACTTCAAAAGAGGCAGACATCAAATGGGTATTAACAAAAAGGTGGTTTCGGGTCTGCTGAGCCATTCCCTCAAGAATTATTTAGAGATAAAGACAGAGAGAGAGGGAATGATAATAAAAAACAAGTAAGAAAATCTTCAGATGAAAAAAAAATGAAACTTACATGAGAAGAGACTTGAAAGTCATCAAAATCTTATCTTTCTTCCCCTGTCACTGGTGTGTTTCTTGAAGCGACACTAGATTCTCCACAATGTTGGTTTTTGGAAATATTTCAAATCGTCTTGTTACTCATCTTCTACTTCTTTACTCCACCAAATGTGAGAACAAAGTTAATTTGCTTTATAAAAAGGGAAAAAACTTTGAAAGATATGAAAATCGAACAACAAAGAACTGCAGACACAAGTTAATGGGTAGGAAATCTTTTGTGAGGTTGCTTTAGAAATGACACACAGTAGCCATTTGGTGTTTCTATGAATAACACAATTATCGTTTACACTCATCATCATTATGGTACTCTTGTAGTATTTATAATGACTATATTCTCATGTAGTATTTGGAATATTAAATTTTTGTAATTTGTTATTAATACAATAATGATTTGAATTTTCATTTTAAGTCGTTCATGCAGAAATAAATAAATAAAGTTTTATTGTTACTATCTCTCTGATTTAATTATGGTACTCTTTTTTACGTTTATTTCTTAATTTCAATTATTGGATTTGATGTTAATGTTACATTATATTAATAATTGTATTAATTAACTGAAAATGCATTTTTGATTGATAGGCACAATAATTGTTTTATTTTGACAATTTGGGAGTTGATATTTGTAATGAGAAGTGTGGTTGTTCTGTTCCATGCCTTAGTGACATGTTTTGTATTGGTAGAAGAGAAAAAATATAGGTTAGTGAGTTGCTTCAGATGATTATAATAACGTTAATAGGCCAAATGATAGTTTTTTTTGTTTCTATATAACAAATCCAATCAGTATCCAACGGGTAAATTAGTATTGCATTCATAAGCCTTTTGTAAATTAAACATCCAAAATGCAGAAGCAACCTCCTTGATAAGTTCACGCCATGCATATTCCCTTATTTTATCTTTATCAACTCTCTTGATCACAAAGTTTAGTGGTGCAACAACCAGTCTGGATCGAATTTCCATTATGCACTTGTCGGCCAAATCAATAGCTTCTTTAAGTGACATGTCACTATGGTAATGTCGGTCCATCATGGCGAAAGCAAAATATGATCCGTAACCAAAAACTCTCTTATTAACGTTGTAAAATGTAGCAACCTGTTGATTGCGGAAAGAAACAAAGCCATATCCTTTCAAGCGACCAATTTTGTGACACATGACCCTTGCATCTTTGACAATTGTGAAACATAAGAAAAGATTGGGAACTTTATCAAAAAGAAAAAAAGAAAAAAAAAGAAACAATGGAAAAGATAAAGACTAGCTTTTATTGAATTAGACAATAATAGCAATAAGTGTTAAAATACCAAAAGAGGGAGCATAAGATACAATGAAGACAAAGAGGGCACTCCACTTTCCAACTTATTTTGGTCTTTCAAATACAAACAAACAATAATCATCCCTATCCACTAAACACATTGCAAAATTATTTGCATTACTAGTTGCTTTTACATAAGATGCAGACATCATAAGATACACATTGACTTCTTAATGCAGCAAAAGGAGGGGTAGATGGCTGCTGAAATTAGGATATAGAGAAAATAACCTTTCTAAGGTAATTAAAAATCATTCATTAAAGCAAATATCAAGTTTTACATAGGGAAATTGCAGAACTATGCTTCTGTTTGTTGGAAAAATGAGAAGATCGAACATTCACTTTTCTTAGAGAGTCTACATGAACTGAATTGCTACAATTTTCTTCAATCATAGAGTGAACCAGCAAAAGAGATATGGCCAGACATTTAACCCACCAAGATTTCTAAAGCTACAACCACAATGTGATTAAATAAAGGCAAAATTGTATCACACCATTTTTGGAAGATTAAGGAGATAGATAAAAGATACATAGACCACTGAAGTAAATTACCATCATCAAGAATAACTTGAAACAAAAAGATACATCCCTCATCTGCCCGTTTAACCCTTTCAATTTGTCATATCCTACTTTACATAGGTCCATACATCGATACTTATCAATCTTGTTCTTCTCCTCCAACATATTAATTTCAGAATACTTCTTCCTTGGAGACAGGGAAATGTTTAAGAAGATGTTAAGTCATGCGTTTTATGCACGACAGTGACTTAACTTAGACGATCGTACAAGCAGGTGATGGCTGTGGCTTCGTGCAAGCAAGTCATAATCGTGACTTAACTTGCACGACTGTGCAAGTGCAAGTTGAGATACCTCTCAAAAGCTTCAAGACGGTAATTTTGTATTGGTTTTGGATCAATGGTGGTGACTGCATAGAGAGGTAGTATTTGGAAACACCATAAAGACTCCATGGAATTGATCAATCAAACTCAGGAAGAATGACAGTTGTTCATGAAAGTTGATACACGTTTATATAAAGTGAGTTTGTGGAGACAATAAATGATATTGAAAAGCAATAGAAAAAAGCTACACTATATTATCAATTCAAGAGATTACAATTGAACTTCATAAAGAATTCAGCCAAATACACTCCGAAGCTTCAGAAGCTACCCTTGGCAAAGTAAACATCCATGTTACAAGAAGAATGTTACTTGGTTATGATATGGAGAGACTATTTTTCACAGTGACAACCTTGAGAACACCAAGAAATTTAGAATATCAACTTTCACATTATCACACCCTTTCAAACTTATATCTCTTAATCTCCTACAGTTTACAATTTTGTGTCTCCTGAGTCACCCCTCTTGTTGTCACATTTAGGCAACCCTCTAAGTTGAGTTGCATCAATCTAGGGCATTTTTTTGAAATCACTGCCAAAGCTTCATCGTCTATTCCTGGTCGCTTTTCTTGCAATATCTCCAATTTAGGAATTTCAAAGTTTAAATCAATATTCTTTATCCCTAGACATCCCTGCATTTTCTCTGTCATTCTCTGATCCCTTCTTCTGTGATAAAATGGCAGAAGGTAATATCACAGAATGTATTCATCACTTAAGTTGCTTAGCTCAATAATGGACTCGTATGTAGAATTTGCACAATTTGATATGGTTGAGATTTGAGAATCTGCGTATTACAAGGTATAGGAAGGGGGGAAAGAGAGATAAGACGATGAGAGGGGTCCAATTAGCGATGGTCTTCTAGGGATTTGAAGATCAGTGAAAGTGAAGGAATCTGCGCTTCTTTAGTGTTGAAAAGAAGGAGAATGTCTGAAAATTTTTGGTTGTGTGAGAATGAAGATGAAGACGAGGAGGAAGTCAACTGGGATTAACTTGGCTCATAAGCCACAAATTTTGGAAGATTAAAAGAGTTTGTAAAATTTAAGCAGAAGCGACAACATTTTTTCGATCGGACAGAGTTAGATAGAGCAAGGTTAGATAGATGATCCCGTCTCCTTAGTTTGAAGTACTAATAATGATTTTCTTAAAAATAAGTAATACTAAAGCAAGCCATGCCAATGACTAATATGGCTTAGAGGCAATTACCTTAAAAATGAGATTGCTTGTTCTATGATCTTTATAACAAGGAAGAGAAGTTAGTGGGGCATGTAAAAGCACTTAAGGTAACTACTCAAACATAACCCAATTCAAAGCTTGGTTTTTTGTTTAAGTGACCAATGACTTTATGTCTCATTCAGAACTAGCTGTCAACAGGCAATGAAACCATTGATTCAATTAAATGGTACAGAGCTACTTCTTGATGAAAGAAGTATCACAGTAGCTTGTTTCTAGTTAACTTGTTAGTGCTATAATTGATCTTGTGAAGCTTGATGCTATGAAGAATTTATTTTTCTTTTGCATACATGTATCTAATTTTTGGGATTAGTAATCTCAGTTGCTAGGGATATTTTTCTTTTTCTGTGTGGCTATAATAAACTGAGATGCTAGTTTCGTTGGATTCCTATATACTAAATACATAGAAACTTTTCTAGGCCAAAGGTACCTTCTGTAGCTTATTCATGGTTTATCATTTATTGGCTTCTATCAAGTAGGCGTAAATGTTTCCATCTCTGTTTAGTTTCCATTCTCATCTATTATTAGCCCAAAGCCATCATTTCATTTTCAGGAGATTAGAATTTGATATTATCATGGTGGTGTCTTTGTGGCTTTCTCTACCTATATGAGCTAGAGAAATCAATGGTTATAGTTAAAAAGATGCAGATTTTATATTGGATTAAGTAAGGTTCTGATTCATAATTTTGATGAAAATAAAATATATTATTATTAATATTTTTATCGTTAGTGATATTAATAAATTAATATGCGAAATATTTGGTTCAATAGAAGAGTAAAGTGAGTAAAAGAATTAATTGAATTAAATACCAATCAAAGGATGGAGAAAATAAATAAAGTGAAGTTCATACATAGTTCAAGTGAAAATTTATGAACAAAAAGGAATTAAGCACATCAAAATTTAAGCAAATCATTGTAATTTTTCTTTTAAACTTATCTTGACCATTTCGTTAAAATAAACAATGTTTTTTTTAATAATGTAAAATGTGAGTTTGTGACTAAATTGGTGGATTGATTTACATAATGCCCAACAATGTAATTGTTGCTAATTGTTGTAATGACTACTTTTTTGTTTCTAATGACTATTTTTAGTTATTTTGAATATAAATAAACCACATATGAGTTGTTAAAAGAATTTTGGGTATAGTTGATAATTGTTAAGAGTCTTGAAAGGCTAGAGAGTGCATGTGTGTTTTATATAACACATAATGGATATTTGTTCTTTGGTCTGAGCAAGAAGATCAGTTTGTAAGTCGTGATTGGAGAAATTCCTTAAAATACACTTTATATAAGTTTCTCTTGACCTTGAACAATATTTATAAAGGGTTGCTCTGTGCTTGTGGTAAAACAAGAAAACTGCAGGATTCCTCTTCACCTATAGAAAAGAAGATGTTATATATAGGCTTATTCTTCATCCATCGAGGGAAAAAGATAGTGAATTTCCACGCGAAACTTAAGGAGTGGACATAAGCTAAAGATTGTTTAGTCGGACCACTATAAATCGATTTTGTCTTTTGTTCCCTACTCTCTTTCAATTACTATTATGATTTCTTTGTGATTATCATATATCAATTTGTCATGTTCATTCATAATATGCAATTTATTCATTAGTTTAGAAATAACATAAAAAGTGAACATATATTTCATCCATTCTCATTTGTCATCCAGAGACCAATAATTAGTATTATAGTTGGTCCCACCTATTGCATTTAGGTTTTTAGTGAAATTTAAGCAAAGATAATTATGAAAAATTCGATTCTTTTTCTTTGAAGTTGATAATTACATGTATAGGAAAACTAGGATGAAAAACTTTATTTTAGCAGAAGGAGTTGATCTTTAAGAAATTGCAGATAATGGTCTTTATTTTCCAATGAGAACAATATTTTTAGATAAAATGGAGACCAAGGTACCAAAGAATAAAAGTGAAAGGAGTTATAATGATAAGAGACTCATTGCATTAAATTGCAAAGGGGTGGATATTTGTTTTGTACTCTTGATATAGATGAATTCAATAGGGTATCTATATATTAGACCACCAATAAGATATGTCACACATTTGAAATCACATATAAGGGCATCACTCAAGTAAAAGAGATCAAAGTGAGCTTATTAGTGAATCAATATAAGCTATTTCATATAGAGAAAAATGAGTCAATTTCTAATAGTTTTACTTGCAACATTTGTATCATTAATGCTTTTAAAAATCTTAGTAAAAGTTATACTAATCTAACATTGGTGAGAATTTTACTTAGGCCTTTATCAAAGGTTTAAGGGTTAAATATTTGAGCATCTTGTCATTGAAAAAGTTATTTAAATCACTCCTCACCTACGAGATGTGGATGAATGAATTGCAAGAATAAGAAGTAGGTCCAACAAAAAGAGGAGTGGTGTTTAAATTAGCCAAAGATGAGAAAATTGATTACATGGAGATCTCCACAAGTAAGGGTGATGAGGATGATATAAATTTATCATAAAGAAATTTAAGAAGTTCTTAAAGAAGAAGAGAAATAAATAATTTAAGTAGAAGATAAAACACTTGAGGCCACATGGGATCACACAACTAGTTCAAAGAGTAAGGAATCCTAAAATATGGTGGCAAATATCTACTTTATAACTAATAATCATGAAGTATCCTCTTCTTCAAATTCTTATGATGATAGTGATGTTGATCTTTTATATAATAAGTTAAATGAATGTTTAGAGGTCAAGAACGTGAAAAGAAAGATATTATCTTCCAAGTATAAGGAGGTTAAAATTTTCTTAGATCCATATATGATTAAGATGAGAAATTAAAATATGATATGTATAGAATCATAGAATCTAAGAGTATGACTGTATGTATAGCATCTAGGAAGTGAAAAATTGAATAGCATGTTTACAGCCTAAAAATTCTAATGATAAGCATAAATTTGGTTTCATTTATAGAAGTGTGCCATTCAATATCAAGAGAATTGTTTTAAAAAGTAAGCATTTATATGATGGGCCTATGCTTAAATCATTACATGAGCATGTTGCATCTTCTAAATGTGTATAAAATTCACATGCTCATCGATCATCCTATAGGTTCCAAGAAAACAAAAAATATATGTATTTATGTATTGGTCACATTCTAAACCTAGAAGACATCAGATTAAGAAAGAAATAGACACAATTTTTAAGCAGAGTCATCTTAAAAGAAGATACAACATCATTCTTATTTATATAGGTTTCTTTATCACTAAATTATCATAAATTATCATGAAATAAACTCATAATCATTATAGGTCTTATTATAAGCATAAAGGTACAATACTTGCTCCTATTCAATATAGCCCTTATAAGAGACAAAGACACATGATTTTTTTTTTCGAAATCACTATAGGTCATCTGTCTATGAAAAGAATATGTTATCTGCTAAATCATTTGTTAGACCTCAGTATCATATAAGAAGAACTTCTATCTCTCACATATCTAAAAGAGAGTATTGTATTACTGGCATCATTCATTAAGACCAAAAATGCATATATCCTGTACTCTTATAGGTCTTTCTCAAATGAGACTCACTTTCAGTTTCAATTCCTATATGTTGTATATGTAGGTACCATATTTGTATTAAAAAGTTCACATAATTTATTTATGAAAAGAAAAAGAATAGCTTGACATATTTGTGAGATTCTATTTTGTGGTGATTAGAACATATCTATAGAAATTATTGTTTAAATTCATAAAGGATATAAGTTGAAAAAGGTTCAAAAACTAATCCCAAGGATTTGAGTTTGTGTAGGTATGTAGAGCATATTCATTTTTTCTACCTTGTAAGTCAATATGAAAATGTTATTAAATGACCACCAATAATTGGTAGTCATTTAATATTTGGTAGAGCACATATGCAATTCAAGTGAAGAATTGAAGATTTAAGCAAATCATTGTAAATCTTCTTGTGTCCTTATTTTATTAATTTTAATGAATAAGGGACTCAATTATTGTATGATTATTTACACTTATAGCATATTGCATATGCTTTTTCATAACTAAGAAGAAATTTAGGAAGATTTTTAAAGAAAACTCTATTGATGCACTAAAATAGTTTCGAGAACTTTTTAAATGGTTTTTGAATCAAGTTATTATCAAAAGAATCGGTTTAATCTTTGAAAAAATTTGAAAAGTTTTGTTTAAAGATATTTGGTCGACTAATTTGGTAATTTGGATTATCAATAATAGGATTTTGGATAAACTAATATGCCATTATGACAATGTAGTCAAATGTGTTTTTCAATAACATATGTTGTGACTTTGTGACCATATTAATCTATCAATATATAGAATGATCAACCAATGTTAATATTACTTGTCATTATAACAACTAACTTTTGTTTCTAATGACTACTTTGAGCATAAATAAATCAAGTATAAGTTGTGAGTGTTAGAGTAGTGTCTTAAAGACAATCGCTTTAATGCGTATTGTACAAAGTTATGTACAGTCTTTATCAGGAAATAAAGAAAGGCATATTTCATTAATTTGGTGTTCATTATTATGA
>JAOSBL010163867.1:0-11420 GCA_027568915.1 Erythroxylum roraimae
AATAATATAATCTCATTATATTAATTTATTTGACATAATCTAATTATGAAAAATAAATTGAGATTTTTTAATTTAATTTAATTTAATTAATCAACATTTGAAAAATTAAATTAAAATAGAAATTAAAATAATAATAACAAGTGGCCTCTTAGCCTGCTGTGCCAGCAAGCCTGCGGCCTGCTTGAGCCTGCGTCTCCTGGTAGATGGGGCGCATGCAGCCAGCCAACTTTTTTTTTTTAAGAACCAGCATAACAATTTATTCTGCTAACTATACCTTCAGACTATCTTAAGGCACTCTACCCCTTCTGTGTCATTATAAGCATACTTATAAATATACATAAAACTCTAGACAGATAAAACTCTCTAGAGTGAGAAACCGGTGGTGGTTCTCTAACCACCGGTGGCTACTACTGCCTCCGTTGGTTCTGTGATTCATCTTTATGAAGCACAATAATATTCATTAATCAAATAATCATCAACAATCAATGAAGCATGCATAACCTTAGCATCTGTTAAATATATAAACAATGAATAACAGACATAAAAGTCACCTTAAATACTAATGCTTGAATAAATGAACAAAATGCTAGAGTAAAAGAACAGAATGCATTATCATAAATGCAACCACTTGCAGTTATTAAACCAAGACTTAAGCATACGTTATGCAAAGATAACAGAGAAGACCATCTATTGGTTTCATTGTTCAGTTATTACACATGCATGCAACTCTTCATCTGTCATTAATACATGCAACTCTTCATTTGTTTCAGAAGAAACATCGTACAAGTGGAAAAACAATTGCATCAATGATCAAAATAAAAAAAAATTGAGTTCTAGAAACACATGAAACAATTCCAGATTCTCAGAAACACAGAAAAATATCCAGAAACACTTGCAAACGTTTTACATCTCCGTAAACAATAAACGCAAGCTTTATTCCACATTTCCATAAACACATGCAAACGTTTTACATCTTCAGAAACAATAAACGCAAGCTTTATTCCACATTTCCAGAAACAATAAACGCAATCTTTAACAGTAGTCTACTAAGAGATTAAACATGTCCTATATATTTTCAAAAACACTTTCAGATAAACAAGAATAAGAACATGATTTTCAGAAGATTATTTAATCGCTTAGAACATGAACGATACATAAGTGTAAGTAGCAGAAACACTTATACATACAGTAAACATGTAGAACCACAGCAGCTTTCCAAAAACACATTTTCAGATCACCAACGAAAACAGGTTCAACGTAAAATGTGCAACTTTTGCATATTATAACCAAATCAAAATTTAATCAAGCTTATGAATCAAAAATAAAACTGTTAAAGGTGGCTCTGATACCACTGTTGGAAAAATTACGCAAAATCAAATCTTAACGCGGCGAAAATAATATAAATTTTTTTCCATAGAGTCAACTTTAACATAATTAAATTAGAAACATTTAACAAGAAATTGACAAAACTCTACTAACCTGTTTTTGATTTCATGTTACAATTTCCAGTTTCTTTGAATCTTTCAATCCACAAGCCATTCAATCGTCTGGCCTCTAACGGTATCCACAGATCTATTCAAAGAAAACTCAAATCGAATTTGAGAGGAAAATTTGTAAGAAGAGCTAGCCTCCATTTTTTCTAATTTTTCCTTTTATATGAAAAATCTTATTTTTCATGTCCTTGGATTTTATTAAAATTACAACTAAAGTCAAACTTTAATTATAATTATTAATGAATCCTTATAAGATCAAATATCACATATTGACCCTTAAAGTTTCTAAAACTTCTCCATTAAGTCCAACTTAATTCAAATTTTACTTTCTCCTTTATAGACCTTTTTATATGTGACCCATTAGGTTCCTAACATGATGGCCATGATTATAAATTATAATTCTAATTCATTATTAGAATCAGACAAATTAAAACTCCTTTTAATTTATCATTAATTCCCTAATTAAACAATTTATAATCATAGATCATGATTGACGTCTAGCAACATGTCATGACCACCCAAATATTAGGAATGTCAAAGTGGTTTGACTTAACCTGTCTATGCATGGTTATCTTATATAAATTAATCCTTTTGTCATCTAATGTTCCAAGTGGAATTAGAGTATGGAATTCGTGTCTACTCTAAATAATCCAATCATATTCGTTCTTTCTAATTAGTAAATGATTTATAATTGATATTTGAAAACAACTTTTCCAAATTTCAATTTACTCTGGCCAGAGATTCCCAAAATCATTACTAATCAAGAATAACAGAACATTCACCCTAATTACTTTAGGATAACGAATTCTTTATTGATTTACTCAACTATCTCCACATAGTTCATACTATATCTAATAACTACCGAATTGAATTACTCTAAGAATAGAACATAAGTAGCATTAAAACATAGTAATTCCTACATGAGATAACTTTGGTAATCTTAAGTCTAAGGATTAATAATACAACCATCATAATGAGATAATCCACAGACACACAAGTAATGTTCCATTCGGGATTCTCATAATTGGGTCAGTTCAGTGAACTTATTCTTTAATAAGCACCCACATGTTTGTTTAAGTATCTCCACACTTTAATCTATAAGATCGATTACTTTCTTCATAAGAAAGAAACAAATATGTGCTAGTCTAACCATTTCATCAATACCCCGTCTTGATGAAACTATGACTAGGAACATTTTAGGAATAATTCAAAAATGCAATTTGAATCTCATAATTATAATCACATTATAATTTCTAATTGCATAACAATTATTCTAGGGATTTTACCTTTATGATTAATAATTAAATAATTAAAAATGCACAAAGATAAAGAATGCATTTTATTGAATAAAACCAATTTTATACAATTAAAAGAACAACCAAAATTGGCCGCAAAGGCATAAACCAACATTTCTTTTATAGGAAAAACGTGTTGAAGTTTTAGTGTGTGTACAACTAGGTTTTTTAGGATTTTGAGTGATATTTGGTAGCTAATTTTCTGGTGATTTTGTATAGATTTGTAGGTGTGTTTAATGTGATTTTTCTGGACTGAATGGGTGTTATTTTTTGGGGGAAAACATGCAAAAAATTGGTTCCATTGTTTAGCTGCGTGTTTTTATATTTTTCTACATTTTGTGGGGTTCGATGTGACCATTATGGGCAGTCGTTGTTGCTGGATTTTTGTGTGAAAACTCCAAAAGTTTTTGTGTGGTTATAGCTCCATTGTGTGCAACGTTTCGATGAAAAAATGTTTTTTAGTGATTTTTCTGCTGTTGTGCGTAGGATGCTCCAGTGACAATATTGGAGGTTTATAGCAGATTTCTTAGTGGACAACTTCCTAATCTTTTGTTGACGAAGCTACATTGTTAGGGAAATTGTTTTCTTTCTCAAGTGTTTTCGTTTATGTTGAATTTTGTTTAATCACTTGAGTTGTTATTTTGTTATCATTAAGCATTGTTTGAGAAAATATTCTGTTGAGGTTAGTACGAGGCGGTTATACTATTAGATGTGAAATTCTTTCACAGGTTGTGAGGATGAGGGATAATGTCAAGGGTTGAGTAGTGTCGACTCAGTAAAGCTTTGTGTAAAATTATTGTCGTTAGTGAAATAATTAAGCTGGGTGATTTTGCGTTAGAAACAACTGCAGTAAATCAAAGATTTTACGAAACTACTACATCCCTACGGTTTTTTATAAACTAATACACCCTTTCAAAATTTTCAAAATCCACGTGAAGGTTAATTGGAATTAGGTAGGAGGTGGAAATAGGTGGTGTTTGATGTGGCTTAAGATTTAAAGGGTCATGCGAAGATACAAGTTTTGGTGGAGTGATAGGGTTGGGGAGTTCAGAGGCTTCGGGTCGTTAGGTTGATTAAGAGAGCAATCTGTTGATAAATGATTGAGAGATGAGTTGGTGAATAGGATGGGGAGAGTGATGTTCTGGAAGGAATGAATGTGTTAGTGTAGGGATTGGTCGTGTGTATAGATGAGGTTGTCGTTTAAGGCTGATGAGTAAGGAGACTTATGGACTAATGGTGTTATGGGGTCTATTGGCAAAGAAATTGCTAGAAGTGTGGCATTGGTGCCAGTGATGTTTAAAGACTAAAATGGGAACACCTGTTCATCAAACAACACATGGCGTGAATAATGAATTTTCTGAGTGACATGATAATAATATTTGTATCCCTTAAATATTTTAGAATAACTAAGAAATATACAAGAAGAAGAAAGAGGAGATAACTTATGATGAGTATAAGGACGTAACCAAAGATAACATAAATACCTGAATAAACACAATTCATTATAATATGGAGGTTGGCAAAAAAGTAAGAAGTATGGTGTTTAATGATTTAAGACTGGTGTAGGTAGGCGGTTTATAAAGTAAGTAGTTGGTTCAAACATATAAGTCTAAAATGATATTGACATTAAGGCATGATTATGGATAGCCAAACCTGTTTCAATTATGTATCGATGTTTGCATTCTATGCAACCATTTTGTTCTGGTGTTTTGGAGCAAACACTTCGATAAGAGATATCATTTTCACTGAGGCATGTGGTAAGGGCTTGGTATTCACAACCTCAATCACTTTGAAATTGCTTTATAGAGCATCCAAAAAACTTCTCAACAATAGAACAAAATTTAATAAAATAATTAAACACTTCAAATTTATAGTGAATAAAAAATAACCAAGAGTACTTGCTAAAATGATCAAAAAATAATACATAATAGGAAAGACCATCTATAAATGGGGTAGGGGCAATACCCTAAAGATCAAAACACACAAGATATAATGGATCATTGGTTTTATTGTTAGAAATAGGAAAAGGAAGTTTATGAATTTTACTTAAACTACAGGTAGAACTCAAATGCATAGATTTGGAAGAAGAACAAGAAAGACTATTGGACTTGAGTGTTTTTTGGACTTTTTGATACAAGGCATTGCCAAGATGAACATGTCAAGTATCAAAAGTAACATGATGCGCTTATGGAGAAGAATGTGATATAGTTAAAAGCGATAAAGGAAGTGAGTAAAGTCCATTATCAAGTTGTCCTTTATGTAGAATCCTTTATGACTGAAGATTCTTTATAACAAAACAATCAGGGAAGAATTCAATGGAAACATTATTAGTTCGAGAAAAATTGCTAACATATAGTAAATTTGTCGCAGCATATGGAACATGGAGAATATTAGAAAGTGTAAAGAGTTTATTATTCAAGGAGAACAGTGATGAGCCAAAATTAAAAATTGGATGGTGGTTACCAATGGTAAGTTGAACTTGATCACGAAAATTGAATTCTTCGTGGATGGTAAGGTTCTCCAAGTCAGTCATCATATGATGATTTGCACCATAATTCATAATCCACTGTTGTT
The DNA here is from genome assembly GCA_027568915.1 of Erythroxylum roraimae. NCBI lineage: Eukaryota > Viridiplantae > Streptophyta > Magnoliopsida > Malpighiales > Erythroxylaceae > Erythroxylum > Erythroxylum roraimae. The sequence goes on from JAOSBL010163867.1 coordinate 5,363, forward strand.
AAAGAGGTAAAGGTTGAGTGAGGGGAAGATTTGAAGCTGGAGAAAATTGTATGGAAGAACGACGTGTAGAGGAAGATTCACTTTGGAGTTTAAAAGGACATTAATTGGTTTAGTGTTCTAAACTATTACAGTTGAACCAGATCACAAAAGCAGGAGATCAACTACCAAAATTGCCTCCACACCTACCTCTTCCTCTTCCACAAGATGATTGACGATTCAAATAATGAACTGTAATAGGAGACGTAGGAGAAAGATTTTCCTTTTGCAGCTACTGCTCCTCAACTAAGACAAGACCAAAATGTTCACCATAAGAGATTGGACCCAATCAAGCATCAATTGCTCTAACAAAGCATCGAAAGGTTGAGTGAAACCCCCATAAAATAGACTGAACCAGATCATCCATGCTGACAGTTGCATTGAGAGAAATCAGGTTATCATAATAGTTTTTGGCATGCTCGAAAAATTGAGCAACACTTCCAGTACTATGTTGTTCAATTTTATAGAGGTTACTTTTAAAAGTCTAGATTTGAGGAACAGATCCAGTATTGAATGCTTGCACAATATTGTCCTAAGTAGTTAGAGCAGTGTCGATGTTTGCTACTAGTGGTAGAATTGATTAATCTAAGGGAGCAACCAATCATGTCAAAACAAGTTTGTCGTTTTTCTTTCAAGTTTTATAAGCAAGATTTTTGTTGTCACCAATCACTTTTAGAGGAAGAGGGTTGGATCCATCAATGTGATTTTTAGGATCATGATAACTAAGAAAGGGTAAAATTTGTGTTTTCCACAAGAGAAATTGGAAAAAGTCAGTTTAAGGATGGAGCTTTGATTAAGAGATGGTGTAGGAAAGGAAGGAGTTATTAAAGAAGAAGAGGAGGTAACGATGGTTATGGTGAGGGAGCAATTGATATCTAACATGGTTGTGGCTGTGAAGCATATGAAGCTCTCATACCATGAAGAGACTCTGTATTCTCTGTAATTATTATAATACAGGGGCGTTGTGTATATAAAGTGCAAAGGTGATAACAAACTGCAATAGTTTCTTATAATAGAGACATACATATGATAACAACATATTTATTAGACTGAGTTTGTTTGCCTATACTTGTCTGTATCATCTTCACCTGAGCTTTAGAAAGAAACATGTCGGTGCTTGTTTTAAATTCGCTCTTTACATCTTCCCCGATTTTTCATCTGCACTAAAGATTTCTTAAGCTTACCTTTGGCCTATCCAAGTCGATGAGATCATTACTTTGGTCAAAATTAAAAAATATGAGGCAAAAAAAGTAAAGATAATGACAACAAACTAATTAGTTAATATTTAAAAATATTAAACAGATAGAGCACATCGAAATTAGAATTTTATGATGATTTCATCTTTAAGAAATGAAAAAGAACTAATTTTAATTCAATCACTCACAAACTTTTATTGGGTGATTATCAATCACAAACACCTCAAAACTATTATATATGCCTATTGCCTTGCAAGATGTTTGGTTTCCCGTTAAGATGCTTCCAACATGTTTTTCCTTATAGGTTATGAACCAATCTCGATGTGAGCACATATGATAAGAGCATCCTAAATTTAAAACCCAATTATTCTCTTAATCTCCTCAATCAGTCACTGAAAGAACCAAATTTTCTTTTGACGTAAAATTATCTTGAGCAATAGCTGCATTTTGACTTTTTTCTTTATTCTTCTTTAGACATTCATTCTTCCAATGACCTGCTTCTTTATAGTAATTACAAATATCTATGGATTTATAGTTGGATCTCAAGATCTAGACTTAGACCTTCCTTTGCCTTTCCACTTTCCTTTTCCCTTCTCAGGATGTCCTCGAGATTTTTCAAAATTTGAGGCCACCAATCTAACTGTAGAACTTTCTCTAGTATTTTCAGATGCCTTATGTCTAAGCTCTCGGGTATAAAGAATGGACATTACATCATCTAAAGTGATAGTATCTTTTCCAACAATAAAAGAATTCACAAAATTTTCATATGACAGAGGCAGAGAGACTAATAGAATTAGGGCGACGTCTTCGACGTCTATTTTAACATCCACGTTCTTAAGATCTATTAAAATAGAGTTTAATTATTCCAAATGTTCTTTAAGTGGCATACCTTCCTTCATACGACCAAACAATCGTTGCTTCAAGACAGCTTATCAATCAAAAATTTCGTCATATATAGGCTTTCCAACTTCGTCCATAGACCTGTTGTAGTATCTTCATTTGCCACTTCATAAATTATCTCATTCACTAGACATAGCAAAATGGTTGAGTGTGCCTTCTCTTCTTGTTCAATTAAAACATACTTGTCCATTAATTCTGGTTTCTTTCCTAAAAGTGGTGTCTAGGTCGACTATTGCTTAATAGAGCACTCATCTTGATGTGCCAAAGACTGAAGTTGTTCTTCCCAGTAAATTTATCGATCTTGATGTTGTGTGATGACATCTATAAGCTTGATTAACAGATTCAGACAAAACTGATGGCTTTGATGCCAGTTTGTTATGGAAAATCAAGTAAGAATAAAAAATAACAATCAATTGCACAGCACACAGATTTACGTGTTTCACCTCAATTAATTAGGGCTACGTCCATGGGTAACGACCGATCACAAATTCATTATGAGAAAGGGAGAAATTTCATGAGGAATGCGGTTAGAGTTTTTCATCCACACAACCTTAAAACAAATAGAGTTTATATATTACTCAAATACAAAACTCAAGTACCGAAAATTACCCTAAAAATTAAATAAATAAGCCAAAGATTCAAGGCATATCTAACGTTATCCCTTTTAAAAGTTAATTATAAATCAATTCCAAGCTCAAAATTACGAGTTTTACTCTATATATTAAAGTGAAATTTTTTAAATGCATGATATATTATTAACTTCATACTATTAATTTGATGGCTAGACATATGTTTAATTCTTTCTTATAAATAATTAGTTATTATGAAACTATTAAATAAACGTAACTACATTTGTTAAACTTGTCACACTGTTTATGCTTTCCTTTCCATGTGAATGTAAATTAATGGAGATTAAACTTATTTTGTCCAATATTTAATCGCGAAAAAAATTAGTTTGTTAATGGACAACTATAGTCTTTAGCTTTCACATGTTTTGCTAATTGTCAATGTCTATCAAAATAAAAACATGTGTTGTAAAATAGTTATCAAATTCTAAAAACTGACTTAGTGTAAGTATAACTGGAGTTGTTATGTTCCTGAGGAAAGGTGAGGTGAAAAAACAGAGTTAACAAACTCCAATGAGTTTGAATTGGAGTGAGGAGAGGTATTTTGTAAGGCAATAATAAAAGCCTATATTGTATTAAATGAGTGTTTTAAATAGATTTTGTGAGTTCTTATTCAATCAAAACAATTTTTATTTTAAGCTACACGAACATCTGGTATCAGAGTCAATTGTTTAAACAGGCATTTGGTTCAATAAAACGTCTCAACAAAGTCAGGTAGTCCCTGCCCAACAATCACAGTTGTTATAGACAAAACAAGTTCAAAGGGTAATATTCAAGTTCGATAGCAAAAACAATTTTGTTATGTGTAAGCACTTGATGGAGCCTACGTTGAGGATGAACAGTCTTAGAGATATCTTAACAAAAGATATCGATAAAGCAATGAAGGAATTGTCAGAACATGATCGAGCGTTAAATGAAAAGTCCTAATTTTTAATTTTCCAGTCCAAGAAATTTGGAGTTTTAGAGAAAATATTTTATGCCAAAACGATAAAGGAGACTTGGAATATTCTTATTATAACTTATGAAGGTGCAGATCCTATTAAACGAACAAGACTGCAAGGATTAAAGTGACAGTTTGAGCTTACAAAACAAGGAAAAGATGACAGTATTCATGATTATTTCTCACGAATAGAAAAGATAGTGAACAAGATGAAAAGTAACGGAAAAAAGATCATCAAAAGGGAGGTTATCTAGAAAATTTTGTGAATGTTCATAGCAAATTTTGATTATTTAACAACTGCCATTAATGAATCTTGAGATCTTAATAAGATGACAGTGAATGATCTTCAGGCCTCTCTGGGATTATAGGAAATTTGGATGAATGAAAGATTTGGTTGCTCGATTGAACTGACTGATTGAACATTAAAAGCTCAATCAAAGTTGGAAGCTCCAAAGTAAATAGACAATAAAAAAAAAGAGCCAAAATTTTAAGTGGGAAGGAGGAAACAATTTTAAAATTAGCCAAGGAATTAAAAAAGGTGACTTAGGAAAAGTAAAATATAATGTTCAATGTTTCAAGTGTAAAAAATGTGGTCATTATCAGTCTAAGTCAAAGTCGCATATTTAGTGCCATTACAACAAAGAATATAGTGCCAAAGCCTCAAATGGAAAAGAGAATGATGAGGTAACAACAACAAAAATAATATAGAGACTTTTTTGATAACCAGTCATGTTGTTGTAAATGGAAAAGATATCAAGTGGTTATTGGATATTGGATGTAGTAATCATCTAAGTGTAAAAAAGGAATTATTTTCCAACCTAGATGAGATTTTTTGACAAATAATAAAGCTCAGAGATAATTCCTCAATTGCAATATCAAGAAAAGGAAATATCAGCATTCATTTAAAGGATGGATCATTGAATTATACTTTTGATGTGTTCTATGCTCCAAGCATTTGGCAAAATCTTCTAAGTGTAAGATAATTGGTAAAGAAAGATTATGACTTGTAGTTTAACAAGCAATTGGCATTATCACTAATAAGAAGAAGGTTTTAATAGCAAAAATAAATATGTCCAAAATTTGGCTATGTCTAATCAACATTGATTATGATGCTGGGTTATGCTGCAATACAAAGGTTACGGATGATAATTGGCCTTGGCAAAAGCATCCTGGAAACTTTAATTTTTAAAGCATCAAGTTCCTAGTAAATAAAAAGTACATGTTAGGTTGGTCGAATGTTGGGGTTCCTGGTTAGCTATGTAAAGCTTGCTTGATGGGAAAGAAACATCAAGATCCATTTCCTAAAAGGTGTTCACAAAGAGCTACAAAACCATTGGAGATTGTACACTTGGATTTGTGTTACATGGAAGTTCCTTTTATAGGAGGTAATAGATACTTTATTACTCTCAGTGATGATTTTTGGCAAGAAGACTTGGGTTTATTTATTAAAGCAGAAATTCATAGCACGAGACACAATTAAGAATTTTGTAGCATATGTTTAGAAACAAAGTGTTATGTGGTGAAAATTTTGAGAGTAGATCATGGGACTAGATATATTATAAGTGATGATTTTCTAAGAAAGAATGGGATCAAGCATCAACTAAGCATATGATATACACCTCAATGAAAAGGAGTCATTGAAAGAAGAACGTAACTATCATGGTTATGGTTAAGAGCATATTGTTCTGAAAGAAATTACCAAAAGTTTCCGGGAAAAGGCAATAACTTGTATTGTTCATATCTTGAATAGGTGTCTAATTCAAAGAGTTCATGATAAAATGCTTGAAGAAGCTTGGAGTGGACAAAAACCAGATCTAAGCCACTTAAAGGTATTCGTCTATATCGCTTATGCTCATGTACCTTATGAGTTAAGAAATAATTGGATGGCAAAGTAGAAAAGTGCATCTTTGTAGGATGTAGTCAAGTAACAAGGGGCTACAAGCTATACAATCCAATCACAAAAAAATTAATTATTAGCAGAGAAGTTACATTTTAGGAAGATGGAATATGGGATTGGTCAGAGAAGCAGCAAACTTTATCACTAGTGCCTATTATATCTAGCCAATATTTTAAACTACCAATAAATGAACAACCTAGAGACTTCAGTAATCAAATTTCTTCTCTTGTGGATTCTACAGAAGGACGAAAATATCCACAACAAGAGCACCAAATACCAACTCATTTAAAGTATTATCAATTTGGAAAGGATACAAATCTATATGATATTTGGTTCAGTCGGATTTTGCTGGGGCTGAACATCATTGTTTGGATCCATAACTCTGAGTAGCTTTGGCTGATGAATACCTGCAAAACAAATAATGGCTCGCCGGGGGTTGGTTCCCGGAAGGCCCCTCCGACGC
>JAOSBL010163875.1:0-11420 GCA_027568915.1 Erythroxylum roraimae
TATTATAAAATCATCCAAGTATTGATATTCTTCCATTGATATGACAAGAATCAGAATTCTTTTAGTGTTGGGTTGTTGGCAAACCTAAGCCCTCACTATACGAATATGTTTAAACCACGGAAACTAGATTTTCAGATTAATGGGCTAGTCCTAACTGGAAGTGTTAATTTGTTGGGCAAACCCAAGGTCAATGTGGATAGAGGTAGAGTTGGGTAGTATACATGGGATGTATATGCATCAAGAGTTGATAACCCAATGAGTGTGCTAAATCAACAGTTGATTGCATAACTGAATGCAATTGGTATAAATGATACCTACCGATTGACTTAAGGTGGCTTGTTGGGCAAACCCAAGGTCATTCTTAGTGATATTGGATATTGACTGATTAGGAAAATTATAATTTTTCTCGAATTCGTAGTGAGGGCTATGGATTTGGATAAAATAATGGGACCCATAATGCATGTATTAAAAGCCCTTATCGATATGCATTTATGTACATTCTAATGCTTTCTCTCATTCTTGTAGGTTATTGAAGCACCACGATGTCTTCGTCTAGTGTGACCTTATGCTCTCTACTTGACTCCAACAAACTCACGGGACCAAACTTCTTTAATTGGCTATGGAATTTGAGAATTGTTCTCAAATATGAGAAACTAGGATATGTTTTAGATGAGCCACTTCCCGATCCCCCTGCTGCCAATGCTTCTGATGAGGATCAGAAAGCTTACAAAAAGCTACTAGATGACAGTGAGCTGACTAGCTGTATTATGTTGGCCTCTATGTCACCAGAACTGTAAAAATAACATGAGGCTATGGATGCTCACACCATAGTCTACCATCTAAGCGAACTGTTTGAAGAGCAAGCTCAGTCTGAAAGGTTCGAGACCTCGAGGTTACTTTTTCGCTCTAAGATGGCTGAGGGACCGTCTCAAGTGCAGTATGCGCTGTAGATGAATGGTTACATGTTGAATGCAAAACACACTACTGGTCTTAAGCTCACAACTGCAAGTATACGGGTCGTATTTATAGTTAAAAGCGGATATCAGTCCCACAAGAATTGTGCTTAGGCACCACTTAATTCAGGTTGTTCTTTGTTTAAGAAATCGTTTCAATTGAATTTAAAACGATAAGTAAAATAGAGACAAACTAAAAGTAACAGGAAACAACGCAACCTAAACCAAAATCGTGAACTAAGACTTAGAGAAAATGAAGATTAAACATTAGGACTTATCATTATCTCTATTTACTCTCCTCTGATTAATTGATTCAATTTATGCTTGGCCCAAGATTTCCTAAAATTTTAGCTACCCTCTCTCAAGGTGTAACTAACTGTCACTAATGAAATAAATTAGAAATAACTTTGGGAGCTCTCGATGTGCAAAGCCTTTCCTAAGCATTCAACTAGATATAAAGCTATCCTATCGGTAGTGTATTGATCTGTTGAAATTTCTTCCTAATAAATCAATAAATTGTTATTTATAGGCCTATTAATCGACAACTCTCGTTGTGCAATTAACACATATTACCATGCTCACTCTCTCGATTTATTGAAAGTTTTAAGCACAATAAATAACACAAACATGTATATCATTAAATCAATAACCAAAGGTTCATAAATAGTTCAACAACAAATCTTAAAAATTGTTTTAGCCAATCATAATTTCCATAACATCCCCAATAATGAAATAATCCATGGTAAACATGCTAGAAGAGAAAGAAATTGAAATAAGACTGGACGAGGCAACTTCTCCTCTTCTTTGCTCAAATTGGGAAAATTGGATAATAGGGTGCTCTTTGTCTAATCAAGAATGAAACCTTTAATCTCCCCTATCTCTAGGCACTCTATCTGTCTTTTGGCTCCAAGAAGCAAGTTCCATGACCCTCTGGTAGCTCTTAGGATTCTACTCTTTATAAAGTCAAGAAAACCTAAATAAAATATAAGAAACCCGCGTATCTCTTCGACTTCCAGTTCTTACTTGGGCTTCCCATGATCGTGGGTTATCTTAACAGAAACTTTCTCCATAGATTTCCCATGATCTTGGAAAACATGCCCTTTTTCACAGTCATGGGTTCTTGTTTTTTAACAGCTCCACTTCTTTTCTCTTCTCTTGGTCCTTAGCTTAATCACAAAAGTGTCCACCCTCCATTCCTACACCAAAATGATCAATTCCTACCCTAAACCAATATCAAACATAAAAGAACAACCATGAAGATCAAACTAAACACAAACACACAAAACAAGTCCTAAAACATAATAATACTAACCTATCATGTAAGAAACAAATGCCCAATACTTAGAAAAACACATACTAATGTACAGCTATCAACTTCACCACACTTAAATCTTTGCTTGTCCTCAAGCAAAATCAAACACAACCAATCAATTCTATCATTTTATTTTCACAATAATCAAAGCATGTAATCCTTCAAATTTTGGCCAACCCAATGTCAAGCTATTACACTTATCATGACTACTTTTCATTAATGTACATAAGCAAACTCAATTTATTGCACCATAACTCAAAGATAAGTATAAACGCAAAATGAATCTTTCTCACGGTTTCACTCATTTCTCTCAAGTATTTGATGGTTAGTGTTTTGCTCAAGCTCCCTATAGGAAACTACACTACCATAAGCGTGCTAATACACCAATTCTACTCTACAATGATTATAAGCATAAATAGATCAAAAGGACTTGTTTCGGGTTGTAATGTGGTAAAGGTTAAGGTGGGTCCAAATAGGTAAAGGTTTTAACACAAGCATGCATAAAGTAATAAGTGAACAAAAAGGATACAAAATGTATTCAAAGATATACAAATGTAAATATACTACTACTCTGCCCTTATTGATGCTATCAAAACGTTCTTCCTTTTTCTTTTCTTTTATTTTTTGTTTTTTTAAAATTGAAGAAACAAGAAACAAAATAACAACTAGATACAATGTGATCGAAGAGTAGAAGTATAAATTAACTCATATCGGAAAGGTAAATGGCATGCCTTGCCACACACAAGTCTATATGGAGTAGTTCCTATGGGTGTCTTGAAAGCTGTCGTGTAAGCCATAAGGTGTCATCTAGCTTTAACGTTCAATCCTTTCTTGAGGTGCTCACTACCTTCTCCAAAATCTTCTTCAGCTCTCTGTTCACTACCTCCATTTGACCACTGCTTTGGGGGTGGTAAGGAGTCGCCACTCTTTGATGAACATTGTATCTTTTCAGAAGAGCTTCAAATGGTTTATTGCAAAAATGGCTCCCTCCATCACTTATAATTGCTCTGGGCACCCTAAATCTCGTAAAGATCTTCTTGATGAACTTTTAAACCACCTTGCTGCCATTAGTTGGAGTAGTTACAACCTCAACCTACCTGGAAACAAAGTCAACTCCAACTAATATGTAAGTGTTACCTGAAGAGGATAATAATGGTCTCATGAAGTCCAATCCCCACACATCGAATATCTCCACCTCTATGATGTTTAAAAGCGACATCTCATCCTTCTTCGATATGATACCCACTCTTTGACACCTATCACACTTTAGCACAAAATCTAGGGCATCCTTGAATAAGGTTGGCCAATAGAATCCATACTTTAAGATCCAAGCTGCAGTCTTTTTAGCTCCATAATGCCCTGCATAAAGTGAACTATGACATTGCTTAAAAATTTCATGCATTTCATCTTCGGGAATACTTGCTTAAAAATTTCATGCATTTCATCTTCGGGAATACACCTACGAATCACACTGTTAGCATATATCTTATAAAGTACAGGTTCATCCCAAATATAACGAGAACATTGAAATACAAACCATTTCCTTTGTTGATAAGAATGATTGGAAGGAAGAATACTAGCTGAGAGGTAGTTTGCAATATCTGCAATCCAAGGATGAAAAGGATTATCTACCATCATTAGAGCCTCATCAGGAAAGCTCTACTTGATTTCCTCTTCTTCTTTATGGTGACCTCCTTCGAGTCTCGAGAGGTGGTCTGTTATAACATTTTCTGCTCCTTTCTTGTCTTTAGTCTCAATGTCGAATTCTTGGAGCAGAAGTACCCACCGGATAAGCCTAGGCTTGGCATCCTTCTTTGCAAAAAGATATCGCAATGCTGTATAATCTATAGAAACAATGACATGCGAGCCTAAAAGATAAGAACGAAATTTCTCACATACAAATACCACAGCAAACAACTCCTTTTTCGTAGTTGTGTAATTCAGCTGTGCTCCCGTCAAGGTCTTGTTTGCATAATAGATTGCATGCAACCTCTTTTCCTTCTGCTGACCAAGGATACAACCAATGGTATGATCGTTTACATCACACATAATTTTGAAAGGAAGAGACCAATCTGGTGATGTCAGAATGGGTGCTGATATAAGTGCCTTCTTCAACCTGTTAAAAGCATCCAAACAAGTATCATAAAAAACAAAAGGCACGTCTTTAACTAATAAATGAGTTAAGGGTCTAGTGATAAGAGAAAACTCCTTGAAAAACCGTATGTAGAATCTTGCATGACTAAGGAAGGCTCGAATGCCTTTGATATTGGTGGGAGGTGGTAGCTTTTCAGTTCCTTCGGTCTTAGCTCGATCCACTTCAGTCCCCTTGCACGAGATCTTATGGCCCAATACAATTCCCTCTTAGACCATAAAATGGCACTTCTCCCAGTTCAAGACTAGATAAAACTCCTCACATCTTTGAAGCACTCTGTTTAAATTCAACAAGCAATGATCAAAAGAATTTCCAAAGACAGAGAAATCATCCATAAATACCTCCATAAAGTTCTCATTCATGTCCACGAATATGGCCATCATGCACCTTTGAAATGTGGCAGGGTGTATTACATAAATCGAATGACATCTTCCGATAAGCAAAAGTCCTATAAGGACAAGTGAAAGTAGTCTTCTCCTGATCCTGTGGGTATATAACCACTTGATTGTACCCTGAGTGTCCATCAAGAAAATAGTAAAATGCATGGCTAGCCACCCTCTCAATCATTTGGTCCACAAAAGATAAAGGGAAGTGATCTTTCTTGGTGGCCAAATTGAGCTTCCGATAATTAATACATACTCTTCAACCTGTGATGGTCCTAGTAGAAATCTTTCCACCTTTTTCATTTTTCCATCACTGTCTTGCCTCCCTTCTTAGGCACAGACTGTACCAGACTCACCCACTCACTATCTGAAGTAGGATAGATAATCCCTGCATCCAACAACTTTACTACCTCCTTCTTCACAACCTCTTTCATGTTTGGATTTAATGTTCTCTGTCGCTCTCTCACCATTTTAAACCCTTCTTCTAGGTTAATCCTATACATCACCACATTGGGCCGAATCCCCCTAATATCAGAAATCTACCATCCCACAGCTCTCATCCTTTTCCTAATGGTCTCTACCACTTTCTCTTCTTGCTCAAAATCTAATTAGTTCGAGATAATGATGGGTAGGGTATGGTTTTTACCTAAAAAGGTGTATCTCAAATGGGAAGGTAAGGGTTTAAGCTCTAAAGTGGGGGGCTTAACAATGAAAGGTGGTGTAGGAGTATATGTTCTCTCTAACTTAACTTCGTCACATAAATCCTCTTCTCTCACACTCTCATCCTTGTGTATTTCGGTAAATTCATTAACTTCCTTTTCAACCCCCTTCACACATTCATCCACAACATTAGCCATCCCTCGGTTTCTTCAAAGATTTAGACATATTAAACCCAACCTGCTCATCACCAATCCTCAAAACAAGTTTTCTCTCATGCACATCATCTAATGCCCTACCAATATTCATAAAGGGCCTACCCAAAATCAATGGACAATTTTTCTTAGCTTCAAAATCCAATACCATAAAATCAACAAGAATGATAAATTTATCTACTTTTACTAACACATCTTCTACAACTCCATATGTTTTGATGGATTGATCCACAAGTTGAATCAGCATGGATGTTGGCTTAACCTCTCCTAGTCCCAATTTCCTGAAAATAGACAAAGGCATCAAGTTAATGCTTGCACCTAAGTTACATAAGCATTTAGAAAATTCACAGTTACCAACAACATAAGAAATCGTAAAACTCTCTGAATCTTGTAGTTTTGAAGGCATCGTGCTTGAGATAATCGAACTACAATTCTTCGTTGAAGTGACCTTCTGATTGTCATCGCAAGTATGTTTGTGTGTCAGTATCTCCTTTAGAAACTTCACATACTTGGGCATGCGCGCCAAAGCTTCCACCAATGACAAGTTAATCTGAAGTTTCTTCAGTTTCTCAAAAAACTTGAAAAACTGAGTGTCCACCTAATGTTGTCTCATCCTTTGTGGATACGGAAGTATATGTTTGTAGGGCGGTGGTGGTACATAAGGCCTCTCTTCTTCTTTCTTTTCTCAAATCTCCTTACCTTTTCCTTTTTCTTGGCAATCCTTTTTCACACTTGGTTCCTCCATCTGCTTGCCACTTCAAAGTGTGATAGCCTTCAATTGTTCGCTTGGGTTGGCCTTGGTATTGCTTGGTGAGCTATTTGCACTTCTAGAATACATAGCGTTAGCAAGTTGAGCTACCCTGTACCTCCAAGTTGTGGATGGATGAGGCATGGTTCTTCACAATCTGATCAAACTTTACCTCCATCCTCTTTTGACTTTCCTCCTAGCTCGAAAATATCCTCATTTGGTTCTCTTCTTGATTTACCAGTTTGGACCCCAAAATATCCATCAACTTGTCCATTTTGTTCTCCAAAGATCCAAGTCTATCTTGCTGAAATCCTGGAGGTCCTTGCGGTCTTGCTTGACAAGCTATATTGTTAGTACTTTAAGAAAAATTTGGGTGGTTTTTCCAACTTAGTTTATAAGTATTCGAGCATGGATTGTTATCTCATTGTGGTTGGCCCAAGTAAATTACATGTTTAGTGCTATTAGCTCCTAAAAAAAAGCATTCTATTATTCAATGGTTATCTTACCCGCATAACTCACACTATGATTATATAGCTTTGGCTGTAGATGAGGATGCTCCTTGCATGTTGCTTAACTGCTTGGTGAGGGCTGTGATTTGTGCCTCCAAAATGGTAACAGAGTCAATTGGGATCATACCTTTTTGCTCCTTCTGCCCCTGTCTACTCCTCTCGCTTAACCACATACAACTATTGTTTGCCAATTCTTCCAAAAGGTCATACGCTGCATCGATAGTTTTTCTTATCAAAGACCCTCCCGTAGCTGCATCTATGGTCCCTCTTATGCTTCGATTTACACCAATGTAGAATGTTTGCATGAGAAATTCCCTCGAGAGGTGATGGTGGGGACAACTTCTCTGTTGTTCTTTAAACCTCTCCCAAGCTTCATATAAAGACTCCCCATCGCTTTGTTGAAAATTTGTTATTCCCTTAATAATCCTTGTTGTCTTGGTTAATGGGAAGTATTTAGGAGAAATGCCTGGGCTAGCTGTTCCCAAGTATTAATCTACCTTGAGTTGAGTGAATTGTGCCATGCCTTTGCCCGATCTCTCAAAGTTAAAGAAAATAGTTGCAACCTTTCAGACATCCCATTAAATCGAAAAGTGTCGCATATCTCTAAAAAATTGGCGAGATGGGCGGTGGGATCTTCATTGGAAAACCTATAAAACTGCACACTACTCTGAAGAATTTTGAGGAGTGCCGGCTTGATCTCGAAATTGTTAGTTTGAATCGAGTAACTCCTTAAGGATTGAATTCTGGCCTCATAAAGTCCATCAGTGTCGTTTTGGCCCCTTCTTCTGCCATATTAGGGTGACAATGTCTTGGCGCTTCGCTCTTCTCAACTGTCATTCATGCCTTGTGATATCCATTAACTCTTCGTCACGAAATTCAGTATTCCTTTGCATGTTCCTTGTGTTCATGCGCCTATAAAGATACAAGGAAAAGTACCAAAAACTCTTAAATCAAAGTAACCCAAAATAAACAAGATGCTAAACAAACAATCCCCAGCAACAGTTTAAAAAACTTGTTGAATGCAAAACACACAACTAGTCTTACGCTTAAAATCGCAAGTATACGGGTCATACTTGTAGTTGAAAGCAGATATCGATCCCATGAGGATTGTGCTTAGGCACCATTAAATTTAGGTTGTTCTTTGTTTAAGAAATTGTTTCAATCAAATTTAAAAAGATAAGTGAAATAAAGACAAACTAAAAGTAGTAGGAAACAATGCAACCCAAACCAAAATCGTAAACTAAGACTTGGAGAAAATCAAGATTAAACATTGGACTTGTCATTATCCCTATTTGCTCCCCTCTGATTAATAGTCCTAAAACACAATAATACTAACCTATCATGCAAGAAACAAATGCCCAATACTTTGAAAAACACGTACTAATGTACAACTATCATTACATTGAGAGGTTAGCCAGTTTGGGTTTCATAATAGATCATGAATTAAGTATAGACTTAATTCTGACTAGTTTAACCAATAGTTATTCACTATTTGATATGTGTTTAATTGTTGATATATTTAATCATTTACACTTAGCGATTAATGATATAAAAATGTTTAAGATACTCACTTTAATTCATATATGTTTTTAGGTGCAATTTGGGAGCAAAGAAATTAAAGTGAGTCGAAAGCATTGCATTTAGGGCATTTTCTGAAGATTTATTTTTACTTATCTTCATGGAGCAATTAAAAGGAAATAAAAGTCAAGGAGAAGATAAGAAAGATAAGGAACAAAGAAGAATTAAAGTGGTTAAGTTTGGAAGCCAAGAGCAACAAAAAACGACACTGAAAGAAAAGCTAAACGCAGAGGTAGGGAAGTGCATTTTGCGTTGCGTTTTGCTTAAGCACAAAACACAGGCAACACCTGCGCATAACGCACAATGCAGGCGTTGTGCGTTATGTGCCGCGTTGTGCATTAAACGCACAACACCCCTGCATTAAACGCAGGCTGAGAAGAAATAAAGTAAGAGCAGTGAGGAGCAAGGGATTTAAAAGGGTTCTGACCCTTATTTGTCCCATCAATTAGCAACAGTGAGGGAGAACAACAGTGGATGGTGGCGGTTTGGGCGTGAGACGTAGGCGCTGAAGGCTTGGACGGCTGGTGGCTATGGCTTGCTGCTGCTTGGACGGCTTGTAGCTGGGGCACTAGCGTGGAGTCTAGAGCACAAGATGAGAAGCTGCAGTAGACGCGAGACTGGAGAGGCGTGAGCAGTGAATGGTGCTTAAACTTCAACATTAAATTGTCTTGTCGATGAACAGTAAATTTGTGAGGAGCTTGCGACAGTGAGAAGAAGCAAAGGGGTATTTAAGTAGGGACATTGGATGGGGCTGAAGCAATTTTTTGGAAAGGAGCTTGCGACAGTGAGAAGAAGCAAAGGGGTATTTAAGTAGGGACATTGGATGGGGCTGAAGCAATTTTTTGGAAAATACCTATGAAGAGCTAAATGTCCCGATGCCGGTTCAGAGGTAATATCGATGCTGATGACCTGGGTTAAGTATTTTTTTTTATTTTGTTGTTTCTTTCTCTCATTAGAAATTGATTGTGTTATCTTATTTTAATTGATTTGGGTATTGTGTATGGATAATCGGATTTTCGTTATTATTTGATTATTTGTGTATGAACCCGTTGGGTATTGTGAATTGATAATTTTAATGCATTCATTGAATCGTTAATTTCAA
Source organism: Erythroxylum roraimae (assembly GCA_027568915.1). Classification (NCBI taxonomy): domain Eukaryota; kingdom Viridiplantae; phylum Streptophyta; class Magnoliopsida; order Malpighiales; family Erythroxylaceae; genus Erythroxylum; species Erythroxylum roraimae. The sequence goes on from JAOSBL010163875.1 coordinate 9,610, forward strand.
ACTCATTGCTAGAATTTTAATATAATCCGTAATTGTTATGTTGAAATTCACGTGTAATGACTAATGATTCATAATCATTAGGGATAACATGACCTAGGTTAAATGACGCATTGTATGTAGTTGTTGCCTTGATTAATCAGTTTTCCTAATTCGTAATGCTACTGCCTAATTAAATCTAAAGATCGTATCCTAGGTTGTTCGGTGGTTATGTTTAATTGACGATCATATCTTGATTAAATAAAACCTAAGGGAAAACTCGGGTTAATTTTTAACCCACGATTAATAATTCCTAGGAGAGGTTAAAGAACAACAAATTAATAAAATATGCTTAATTAAGGTGTAGGCCGAGATTGAGCCAAAGAACTGGGTCCCTATCGAATTCCTTACATTTATCATTTTTTTTGCATGTTTTCTTTACTTTGTTTTTATTAGTTAGTTCTATTTTATTTTTCTTATTCCAAAAATCCAAAACCCCCCGATAAGTGTAAACACCGGTTAATTTCATTTCTTAAACTTCACACACACTCTCTGTGGGATCGACCTAGACTCACGACTGCTACAGTAGTAGTCTAGTTATCGTATTTTGACTAGCGTAACGACGCGCGGTCAAATTTTGGTGTCGTTGCCGGGGAGTGCGGTGTTTTAGTTTTTGTTTGCGATTTAATTGATGTTTTGTATATATTTGTTCGTGATTAATTTCTTTTATGTTATTTTGTGATCTGTTCATTTTTTGTTTCGTGTTTAAAAAAATTTTATGGACGGAAGTAATTTCTTTCATAATTCATATTCTCAATCCTATAACAATGTTTGGACTGATTAACCTAACTTTTGTTATGGATGGAATAATCAGCATAATTACTTCCATGATAGTTTGCAGGACACACAACAATTCTCGTATAGACCAGAAGCTTCCTATCACAACTCCGGTCTATCTCTGAAAGAGTTGATGTTGCAATTGCAGGAGAATACTTTACAATTCCAGAAGGATGGAGGGCAATTTCCAGAAAACACATGGTATAGCGCCCAAGATCCGGAGAGCCAACTTGGTTCAGGTGCATCTTTAGAAGAAATTGTTAACAAACTTGTTGCTAACAATTTGCAATTTCATCAGGATACAAAAGCAAGGCAACAAAGGATGGAACACCTAATGGGTCAGATGGAAATGCGTCTTGATCGCCTAGAATCGCAAAACAAAGAGGAGCAGTCGTATCAACCCGAGGTGTACCCAATTGACGTTTGTGTCGAAAATTTGCAAAGTGATGAGGAGCTTGAGAATTTTGAGGTCAACCATTAATGAATTGTTTGTGTCGAAGAAGTGGAGAAGGAGCTTGAAGAAGGACGCATCCTTTAGCTCGGAGGTAAGTACTGAGTACATAATTATTTTTGAAACTAACTCTTTACCTTTACATAACAGAGTGGAAGAATTAAATGGTGAAGAAAAAGGTGAAGAGATATTCAAAATATTTCTAGATTGTATGAACTCAGTCAAGATTGAGAGTCTGAGGATAGGGAAGATGCTGAATGAGGATGATGATCAAGTAAGGCCCTATCCGGAACTACCTCGCGTGGAAGTGGCGCTAATTGTAATACCCGAAGATCATAATTTTGTCACCTGAGGAGAAGAAGGAGTCGAGCCAGTGACCCTAAACAAAGGCCTCTTGGAAGACAACCCAAGGGAAGTAAATTTCTTTTCCTTTACATTTCCGTATTACTTTTTTTTAGGCATGTGTGCTCTTGAATTTGTTTGTTTTACTTGTTTTTAAGTTTTCAATCAAAATGAGAGAAAGAATAAAACAAATGAAACAAACATT
>JAOSBL010163923.1:0-11412 GCA_027568915.1 Erythroxylum roraimae
GAGTGTTTATCATGACTGAAAATACAATTAAAGCGGGCCCAAATTGTTTTCTGAATTCCGCGCATATATTCATATTTTAAAAAAAATGTTATACTGATTTTTTGACTGTATCCGACTGCTTTAGCATACCACCTTCGTGAGGCACGGGCTCGGATATCACCGACGATGTCGGGTTCGGGTCTTGCGGGAGTGGGATGCTACAGTTTAACTTCAATGCGGTATCAATTTGGATACAAGTTGGGCAGAAGATACAAATCCTAAAATAAGGCATAAGATATCCAGTTATTTACCAAATGAACTTTTTGTTATGCTTTATGGTGTTATATATGGCTTAGCTAGCTTGATTATTGCTATTCAACTGTTCCTTTCTTGTATCATATACTAAAGCTCTTATTTATTTAATCAACCATTTATTTCTCTAAAAAAATGTTTCCATTTATAGATGTCAAATTTTGCTATCTTATTAATTTTTATGGTACTTTCAAACTTGCAATATGTTTTTATTGCTTAAGGGTTTATTTTAAATGTTTTAGAAATCTAAGGGTTTGTTTTGAATACTTTAAAACGTTATAATTCAACTTATATTTTAGTGAAATTCCTACGATCAAAATTGCATTTTTTCTTACCAAATGTTTACTATAGATGTTTCCTTATAACTGTTAATCATTAATAACTTAAATCTGAATCATTCGGAATGATCCAAATTATATTCATTCATAAGATTTGATCGAAGAGAGTTTTGTTTCTTCTTAAAGAGAAAAATCAATTGGAGTATGCCATATGTCCTTTAACCCAATAAAAAGAACTCTCATAATGCTTACTAGGCACGATGTTGTTCTATGGTTTTATTTTTTATTTCCTCTACATATAGCTCTATATAATGATGTTTTTTTCATTCATATATTTCCTTGATTTGTAAATTAATCAAAATTTCTTTAATGACTATTAGCTTCTATTTGTTTCAATCTTTATCTCACTCATTCATTTGCTTATATAAAATAACTCTCTTCCCCTTTTAGGAAAGTGGAGGGTCATTATGGCAAACTCTATCTCTCTATTATTTTGCCTTTCTCCCCTCGCTTTCATTTCTAACAGCGACCCTTAAATCTACAATCTTTATTAGTCATTAATAGGTGCTTATTTGACTACAATTATACACCCATATTTAACATGTTTTTCTTGATTGTATATTTGATCTTGAATTCTCTCCAAGTATGTTTGTAGATTATAATTTGCCTTCATGGACCAAAAGGAGAAGAATTTGGATGAAATCATGGCATGGAATGAAGATTTCAAGCAACTAAGCCTACACGATTATGTATAATGACTGTGTAAGTCTTTGTTAACGTGTTAAGATTGAAGAATTTAGTTTCTAGTCATGTAGAGTTACATGCCCGTGTATCTTAATATATTACTCATGTAAGCCACTATACTCATGTAAAATCACGAATTCAGGTATTTATGAATATACAGAACCTTCTACATGCCTGTGTAAGTGACTGTGTATATATTAGAAGCCCTAAATTTTACTATAAAAGGACTTAAATGGAGGCAAATAAAGGAAAGACAAGTTTTGAAGCAATTTTAAGTCATGAGACACATTCAGAGGCGATATCTCTAATCAAAGGGTGAGGAAAACACAAAGAATACATCATGAGATCTATTAAAAAGCTATATCAAATTCATACTTGAAAGAACTAATAAAAGAAAAAAGTAGATTTATAATTATGATTTCCTTATTTTCTATTAGTTTTTCTACATGTTTGTTATTGATTTTTGTTTTTTATGAGTAACTAAGCATGTTTAGTGTCTAGGCGTGATGAACCTTAGTTTGTGATAACAATATGTTTTGAGCTTTTATTCAATGCAATTATATTGATTCATTTATTGTGATTCAATTATGCATTTTATTATTGTTCTAATATATTTAGAATATCAGTGCATAATTTCATTTCATATGATTGGAAGGAGTTGCAAGTAAACATAGAGATAGGCCGATATAGATCCTCTAGATTAGGGTCAAACCTAATAGTGAAATTCATAAATCAATAATGCAATCCTAGGGGTTTTACCTAGAAAGAGTTTTGTTAACAAATTGATGGATTAGTTGCTAATAGTCTTTAGAAAGATATTAACATAAAATAGTAATTTACATAGTCTAATAATTAATAATATAATTACATAACAAAGGACTAAAATTTAATGATTCTTAGCGGGATTCATAACCTATACATTATTATTTGATATTGATCTTTTTAATGTTTTCCCTATCTTAAGTTTAGAATTATTTTAATTCTTTGTTTTTTTTATTTAGTTTAATTTTTAATAAAAAGCTAAAAATCTTATTCATAGGTTAGATAATAGAAAAAGAGTCATTACTAGTATTTACTATCTTTACTGGATCGACTCGTACTTGCATATGCTAGATACTGCTATGACATGCACTTGCAGTAAATTTAAATATTGACCTACTCTTAGGTCAATCAAGCTTTTAGCGTCTTTTTTGGAGACTGTAATATTAGGAACACCTAGATTTTATTACTCTAGCAATTTTGATTTTATTATGTTTTATTTCTATTTCTATTTTATTCGATTTGATTAATTTGTTAGTTTTCTTTTTTTATAGATCTTGACTCTTAGTTAGTTTATGACCCAGAGTACTGCGAGCTTAATTGATGAAGATCTAGAAATCAAGAGAACAAATCTGCATAGGACATAACTGAGAGTGTTCAAACTAGATTTTCAAATAGAGGACTTGGAAGGTCAATTTGATACTGAATAATCGTACAATATGGCAAAGCAACCAAGAACCATGTTCAACTATGCTAGACGAACTTGACTGGAGTGGAGTCTAGCATCATTAGAACAAATTTTGGCAATAACTTTTGAGATCAAGACAAGTATTATACAAATGGTGCAGTAGTCTGTCTAATTTGATGGACTAAAAGATGAAGACCTGAAAGCACACATCTCAAATTTAATGGAGATTTATAATACATCAAAAATTAATAGAGGTAACGATGAAGCCATTAGAATACGATTATTCTCACTCTTTAAGGAGGAAGAACAAAAATGGTTAAACTCAATGCCACGATCATCACTAACAACATAAGAACAAATGGTGGAGAAGTTTTTATTGAATTATTTCTCACTAATTTAGATTGCTAAATTAAGGAATAACGTCTCCTCTTACACTCAAGATGACTCTGAATTATTATATGATGCATGGGATCATTTTAAGTAGATGTGAAGAAGATTCCCATATAATGGTTTATTGATTTGGATGTAAATCCAAATATTTATAATGGGCTAAATCAAAATTTAAAGCAATCTATTGATGCTGCAACTAGGTGAACACTCAATAATAAGACATCAGAGGTGGCCCAAGACCTTGTTGAGGACATGGTTGTGAATAATTACCAATGGTGCTCATTTAGAGCACAAATCAATAAGCCAGCAGAAGTGTATGAAGTGGATGCAACAACACAATTGGCTAACCAAGTGCAAGCGTTAAGTAGAAAAATTTGATAGGCTTATGATGCATCCATAAGGTCAAGTTATGCAGTGCGACGTGCACAAGCTAAAGCATCAAAATCAAAATTTTTAGCTCATATTTAATGTAGTCTTGCTTGATATTTTATACTTTTGGTATATATTTGGTACTTAATTCACTTTAAGTGCATTCATAGAGTATAATTGCCTTCATAGACTTAAAAGAGAAGAATTCTGATGAAAACAATGCATAAAACAGAGAATCAACAATCTAGAAGGAGTGCACAGTCGTGTATTTTGGTAGGCCCATGCATTTTTGTGATACGTAGCAAATTTTGCTTATGAACAGTGTGCACAACCATGCAAGAGACCGTGCATAATCCATACAAAAATAATTCAACATAAAAGTGACATTTTCGGGGTAGAAAAAAGGAGGAAGCAGTTGGCATTGTTCTGAGACGTTCAGAGGTGATTCCAAATGTGATTTGGAGCTTAAGGAGCGAAAGATGAGGGTTTTTTCTTGAGAGATCCATTAGAACACAAGATTGGATATCTAGGTTGTCAGAATTCTTGACAGAAAACAATTAGGGAGATTTAGAATTATGATTATGATGTTTTCTATCCTATTTTCTATATATATGGATATGAATTCATGCTCGTCGATGTATAACTCATTTTTCTCTTAGTATTTAGGCTAGATGAACCCTAGTTGAATACTTTGACTTATTTTATTTATTTTGTGAATATAATTGAGTTGATTAATTGTTGAGATCCAATTTTATGTTTTATTATTGTCTATTAATCTAATTATCAGACTTTAATCTGATTTCAAATGTAGCGATCGAGAAATCCTTGGTTTAAATAGATCATGATAATTAGAGAGAGTTGATTGCAATCCTAGAGATAGGACAACACAATATTTTGGATTAGGGTCAAACATAATAAAGGGATTCATAATACGGTAACATAATCCTATAAATTTTGACCTGAGTAATTCAATTTAAGATTAGTTGTTAGTAGACTCAAGGTCAGTTACTAGCATATGTTAGGAATCTCTACGATCCAACTAGTCAATAACACAATCGCATAACAAATAATCAATTGGTTAAGGGTTTAGGGGATTCGGTGCCTAAATACTAATCATTTGATATTGATAAATAACTTAGTGACTTAGCCAATTCTTTCTTTAATTGTGCTATTTTTTTTACTTTTATTGTTTAATTTTAGTTTCTTATATTCAAAACCCACAATTAATCCATAGGCTAGATAATAAAATAACAGTCATTACTAGTATTCACCTTCTTCATGGGATTGACCTGTATTTTTCAGTATTAGTTACAACTATACCATGCACTTGCGGTATTAAATATTAACTAACGTGAATTACATCAATCAAGTTTTTGATGCCGTTATCGGGGACAATGATATTAGTAACACTTTAGTTTTATTAATCTAGTCATTATTTTTGTTTGTTTGTTTTGCTTTACTTTATATTATTTTTACTTTACATTATTTAATTTGTTTTTGCTAGTTAGGTTATCTCCTTAGTTTAGGCTAGACTCTAGGTTAGTTTATGACCCGGAGTAACACTGAGAACTTATTTGAAATAGATCCTGAGATAGAAATTTTTTTGTGTAGGAATTGTCGTAGAACAAACCTTAGGGATTCTTAACTAGATTGTCCAATAGAGGATTTGGGAGGTCACATAAACACCGAGGGATCATGTAATATGGTGGATCAACCACATACTATGTTCGACTATGCTAGGCCAGACTTAACTGACACAGAATGTAGCATTGTGAGGTCAACCGTACAAGCAAAAAATTTGACGGACTTTGAGACAAGGACCACAATGCGTACATCCCTAACCTGTCAGAGATCTAAAATACTTTTAAAACAAATGGAGCAAATGATGATGCCATCAGACTGCATCTATTTCTTTTATCTTTGAGATCAAAAGCAACAAAGTGGCTTAGTTCTAAGCCACATTCGTTGTTGAGCAAGTTTTACTTCCATAAAACCCTCAATGTTTCGCAAGTGCATAGATCGTAAGCGTAATAGTTAAGGTGTTAGTCCCACGAGGAATTAGTGAACTAATTGAATCCTAATGTTACCTAAGGTTATATCAAATGTGATAAAAATGAAAATAAAAAATAAAGAGGAAATTAAACAATTGATTGAAATTGAAATTATGAAATTAACACAAGGAAATCAAAATATAGTATAACCACTTAACAATTGAGATATCACAACAAGACAAGATCAAACAATTAATGGGATTTATTTATCGTCATTTTCCTACCTTAATCATTTTTTATATAATTGGTATCAGTCCTAGATCTCTGAAACGTTGATTATTCTCTCTCGACACCTAATAATTAAACCCTAAATCATAATCTCTTGAACAAGTTTTAATCTTATAAAATCCTTAATATTTTACAAATGCATTGGTTGTACCGTAGTATATTAGGTGTCTAACCCATGAGGAGTTAGTGAACTAATCAAATCCTTATTTTTCTAAGGCCAAAAAGTGTAATTAAAAATGAAAATGAGTAGAAAGTTAAGCAATCAAATATGGACAGATTGAAAATTGAAATTATAATTAATGTAAGGAAATCAAAATTGAGCACAACCAATTGACAAATAAAAAATCACACATGGAAGATTAACCAATTATGAGAAAGGATATTTATCCTATCATCTAATGCTACCTAATTACTCTAGAGTTAATTCGGTATCGATCCTAGAATTTCGAAGGTTGGATTACTCTCTCTCAAGTTATATTAGTGATACGAGTTCTTTGGCTAAAATATGCAAGTTAATTAGGATTCAGTGTTAGGTTATCACCCGATAAATTGTCACATTCATTCATAATTTTACGTCTTTCAACTAAATAGCTTTGCTAGTATTTTTTTAATGAAAACGAGTAGTTAAAGCTACAAGGTAGGCATTAAAAAAATCTTTGTAAATTTTAAATAATTAACTATTCCACTGGCCTTCGGTTTATGAATAGACCTAATAGCCAGTTGAGAAGGTGATGTAGCCGAGAAACCGGATCGACACGTATCATAAATATGTACCTTCATGTCAAAAGGCTATAATAATGTTCCTATAACACCCACATACCCCTTGGGAGGATATGCAGATGCTACACAAAATAGAACCAAAACATTCCAAATCATACCAAACATTCCTTACATGCATTTCCTAAATTTCAACCAAACATACATTACATACCATTAGATGTTATATTACAAGTAGAACATTTCATACACATTGTACTTAGCAAAATACATGTCATAAATTCAAAAGCCAACCTGTTATAAAGTTATTACATACCATTTACATCAATTTACAATATATCTCATTATATTGAATTACAACTCAAAAACAAACTAGACATTTTCACAACAAAACATATTCTTCTTGGCCATTGTAGTTGTCTTTGTCCCAATCTCACACCTTCTTATCAGAACCTACACTGAGGCAAAACCACCGTGCTAAGCATATAACTTAGTAGGGAATAACTAAACATAATGCATAATGGCAATTGTTTTTAACAGTCGTCTAACATTCATATATACAAATTATTCCAAACATTATTTCTCAAAACAGAATATGATTCATCAATCAATACAGAGCATTCTTGCATCAGAACAAACTCATAAATATCATAAAAAAATGTACAAATATTAGAATAGGATATAATCCTTCTAGATCAAGGTATAACTTATGTCAGAACAAAACTTGTTTTGTATCAGATCAGAGCTTATCTTTTATCATAACAGAATTTGCTTATATCAAAACTGAACATATATCATAATACAAAACAAGTTAGACTGCTATCCTGTTCATAGAAGTGGGTAACGGGACTAGAATAGAAGATATCATGATTGGTATCATAGAATAGGAGAGATTTAAGTCTCAATAACAGGAGACACTGATGTGTCAAATATCAGAAGACACTGAAGTGTCGATATCAGGAGACATCGAAGTGTCAATATCAGGAGACACCTTAGTGTCACAGGAGCAGCTGCAGAGGCATGCCTATTTACCCACAACTGCTGCTTAAAAGTTTTAAAAACAAACCGTTTCATATTTCATATTCATATATAAAAGATGTTGTGCAACATATGAACTTATTCATTTGATCAAATTCAACATGCCTTATATATACAAACATATCCATTAAAGCATCAATAAATGTATTAATTCATCACACATTATGTAAATTCACACAATTAGAAAGCACTTCTAATACAATCACAATTATCAAACTCCTTGGACAATTGATGGCTCAGAATTATCATAATATCATAATCACATAACAGTGAAATAATGCATAGGTATGAATTCATTTCTTATACTCAAATTAAACACATTCATTCTCACTTGAACAAAATCAGTATACCTTATAAATATAAGCATTTGCAACAATATATCAATATAACATTAAGTCATTACATATTACATATAATCACTCAAGTTCCCAAATTCACAAACATTTATAACTAACACATTGCTCTTGTTCTTTAAATCACATTAGCATTCATAAATAAACTTCATTCCTTTAACAACTTATAAGTTCCAAAATTAGATACTTTGTTATCTAATAACACCTTCCTTATTACTTCAATTAAAAATACAAATCTTATTCAACCTTTAACTAACTTATTCCACAATAAACTAGGTTCATTTTCAAGCTCATTTAAGTCCATTTAAACCATTATTAAGTACCTTAATCTTATATAGTCCAACAAATGTATAAAACCAACATTTTCCACTTCTTAAGTAGTTCCCACTACCTTGGGAATGAACCTTATAAATCCCACGATCGTGGGATGAGTTAACCAAAGGTTCACTCACCCACAGCTTCCAAAATGCTTCCAAAACTTGTTTTCTTTACTTCCATTCGACACATCTACACCAAAGTCCATCAATTTCACTTCAATTCTACCTTATTCATGCTTCAATACCTCATCAAAATCATGTCCAAACCAATTCAAAAATCATTCGCAAGTAACATACAAATCAATACCTTCCACACATCAAAACTAAACCAAAAATTGTCATACAAAGATCATTTTTCCAGCATTCATTTGTCATCATCTTGACTCATATTTCAAACCAGTTCAATTATCATAAAACTTGTAATAATACAAGCTATCAAGTTTATTAATCCCTTACCTAATTACCTTCAAGTTCCTTCTTTAAAGAACTAATCAAACCAGCCCTTATGCAACCAAAGCACTTCCGAAATCTAGGTAAAAGTAAGATGATCTTAATATTAGGATGATAACAATATAGAAGGTATTATAAAGTGGCTTTCTTAATGCAGTAACTTATAAGAATTCTAAGAGAAAATGATCCCAAAAACTCCAGAAGTTGAGAGGAAATGAGAGAGTTTTACTGTGAGATTGTAAGACAATGAAGAATAAACAAGACAAACATGACTCCAGCAGAATCTTGCCTCTTCCATTGCTAGGTGTCATGAAATTGTGATAACATGTGTCACTATGCCTGATCTTCACTTGTCCCACATTAGAGCTACCACATGTCAACAATATAATACGACATTTGTCACTCATTTATTACTGCCACTTATCAATTTACTAACTATGCCATTTGTCAATGCATCAACTATGCCAAATGTCACTAACTCATAGGCTTAGTCATTCGAATTTTCATGTACCAACTTATCTTGTCACTTGACAATTTTTGTTGGTGTTTTCGGAGCTCAACTATTTGGAATCATAAGACATGAGTGTGTTATCCTACGTGACATCTAGACACGCTTCCCACAAGGGTGGCAGGCCCCACTAGTTAGACACCAAAATTTCAAAATGACTTCATAAAAATAGTAGCTCCATGTCTCTATTTTATTTTTCAACAAGAATCATCTCATTCGGAGCTCTATAGCTCAAGATATGGTTAAAGTACTGAAGCATGTTCAATAAAATAACCAATTCATGCTTTTCCAACCGATTCCCTCATTTTCTTTCCATCAATATTTTTCAAATTGACACCAAAGGCTACCAAATTTTATTGAGAGATAGAAAATTGTGTTAGGTAACTAGTGGTTTAAGAGTCAAGTTATTTGGAGGTCAGATGACAAAGTTATGGCCAAAAGAATCAAACATGTTCAAAGCTAGAAAACCCTTCGGGTGCGATCGCAAGGAGTAGAAGTGTAATCGCAAGTATGAAGGTGCGATCACAAGGAACGAAGGTGCGATCGCGAGGATAGCGGTCCGATCACAAGGAACCAAGGTGTGATCACCACTGAAGCAGTTCCGCAGAAACCTTCTATGCGACATCTCTAACTTCAATCGATCATAACTTTCAACTCTGATATCTAAAAATTTCATACTATATATCGTTGGAAAGCTATAAAGATAAGCCACAACTTTCATGAAGACAACTTTGTCTAATTCTTCTTAGATCAATACAGTTTAATCACGGAAGTTAGAGTCACTATTCCAACTCTAACAACAATTAACAACTCGGGAAAGAAGAATATAAACATACCCCAACCACAAGATACATAATGCACATACATAAAAGAAACTTCTTAAATTCTCAATCTCATTACTAAAACAAAATACTGTTTGAATGTAGTTTTAGTTATGTATCCACACTACATCATTAGCTTAACACAAAATACATAAGGATGCTTATGATCGATATACTGCTAAAGCTACTCAATAGTTATTGAACTAACTTAGTCTGAAAATGCTAACTATCTCAGAGTTTGTCCAATTGCCTTGCAAGGATCGCTAACCTTCTTGTCCTGCACCTAAGGAGGGAATATTGGGGTGAGCTACACAGCTCAGTGACTAATTTATTTATAGTCATCGGTAACGAGCCACACATTCTAGCATATGTATATGTATGTGTAGCAATTCAGTACTCAACAATTCAAACTCACAACTCATAATTAACAAGATGTCATCACCTAGAACACCTGTAACATCCTGTTACCTATGTTAAGGCTAGAATTGTGTAATATGTGAAATCATTGAGAAATTAGAAAGTACAATTCATGCTTATGCTAAATATGGCATGCACATTTTTGCACATTAATATAATTGAACATGCATTCATTGACATTTCTGGGTAAAATTGAGTTAGTAAATGTGATTAAAATGTGTTTTGACAATTTTGGTATTATTTAGGATATTTTGGAAGTTTTTGGGTGAAAAAAAATATTGATTTATGGGCCAATTATATAGTGACACGTGGACTGATTGAATTTTGACAAATGGCTTGCATGTGTGGTGACATGTGTTGGTCTTAATGGGATGACACGTGAAATACATGCAAAGTGGACACATAGTAAGTGTTTTAGAGAAGGAATTTAGCTGTAACTTTCTTTCCTTCGTTTATTGTTTTCTTCACCGAAAGAACACTGTGTTTTATAATTGTTTTCCTTGCTCATCCACCGAAATTTGATATTTAATATCACTGCTGGAAATTTGGCTGGAATTGGAACTGAACCAAGTAAGTGATTTTGATGATGTTTTAATGGTATTTTGATACTGCATGCATTGGATTGAGATACTCTGTTTTGTTTTGGAGAAAACTTGTATGTTGGATTCACTGTGGACATGCGTGAATTTGTAGAGTCATTTAAATGTGCTGGAAATTTTGTTGAACCATGATTTTGATGATGGCTGGGGTTAGAGATGATTATGCATGTGAAGGTATAGCAACGTCCTACATGACCCAGATGAGGATTTGAAATTGTGAATGTGGGAAAAATGTTGGCAATTTAAAGTTGCATGTGTGATGGTCGGATTTTGATGTTCAAATTGAATCTTGGATTTTTGGAATTTTGTGAGTACTGATGAGCTAAAAATGAGGTAGAGGAAATGTTTGCAAGTTATTGGAGTTAATTGATGGAGATTGAGTTTATGGAAAAGT